>JAJKFI010000124.1:3305502-3363362 GCA_029204185.1 Lerista edwardsae | reverse complement strand
CCCCCCCCCACGCCGACGGGGGCCGAACCCGGACTCCAACTGCGTCGGGAGCGTCACCAGTCACCTTGGCGACTCCGGAAACTATGGACTCGATGCCAATTTCGCCCGTTTTCGGCCGTCTTCACTTCAGGCCCCCTATGCACCCCCACCCCCGGGGGCGCTAGGGTGGCCTGACCCCCGGAGTGTCTGTCGCCAGGCCGCAAGGCACGCGCATGCCGAGTTTGGTGCGCGTCGCTCCAGGCATTCCAGCAGGGCGTGGCGGACGTTGTGTCTTGCACCCCTTCTTGCATCCCATGCTGAGGGGGGTGAACCGGACTCCAACGGTGTCGGGAGCATCGCCACTCGTCCCGGCAACCCTGGAAACTGGATTCGACGCCGATTTTGGCCATTTTTGACCATTTTCATGTGGGGACCCCCGTGTACCCCCACCCCCGGGGGCGCTAGGGCTGGTCTGACCCCTGCAGTGTTTGTCGTCAGGCCACAAGGTGTATGCGTGCCAAGTTTTGTGTCGATCGGTCCAGGTGTTCCAGCAGGGCATGGCGGACATTTTGTTTCACACCCCTTCTTGCACCCCACGCCAAGGGGGGGCGAACCCAGACTCCAACGGCATCGGGAGCATCGCCGTTCATCCCGGCGACCCCGGAAACTATGGATTTGACACCGATTTTGGCCATTTTCGACCGTTATCATGTGGGGACCCCTGCGTACCCCCACCCCCGGGGGCACTAGGGGGGCCTGACCCCCGCAGTGTTTGTGGCCAGGCCGCTAGGCTTCCGCATGCCGAGTCTGGCGCCAATCGGTCCAGGCGTTCCAGCAGGGCATGGCGGACATTGTGTTTCACACCCCTTCTGGCCCCCCACGTCGAGGGGGGGCCAAACCCAGACTCCAACAGCATCGGGAGCGGCACTGCTCATCTCGGCGACCCCGGAAACTGGATTTGACGCCAATTTCGGCCGTTTTTGACCGTTTTCACGTGGGGACCCCCGCGTACCCCCACCCCCGGGGGCGCTAGGGGGGCCCGACCCCCGCAGTGTTTGTCGCCAGGCCGCAAGGTGTATGCGTGCCGAGTTTCGTGCCGATCGCTCAAGGCGTTGAGGAGCCTATGCGAAACATACATACGCACATACACACAAACCTACGCTCTTCTTTATATATATAGATTTTTGGAAGGGAAATCTCTTTTTTTGTCAGCCTATGGTTGCGAATGGCCGCTATTTGGGTGACTGTTCCCATGTGCCTCCTTTGAGATCCTTTATATTTGGGTCTGTATATGAAACAATATAGTATGTAGTTTGATACGTGTGTGTGTGTATAAATATATTCATATCTGAAAAAGGTCCTTCTGAAAAAACCCTTCCCCAGTGTGAGCAGGGCTTACTGTTCCAGAGAAGTGGTGCTCCATTTTGTTGTGTATTTGTGTAAATAGCAGCAGAGTTGGGGGCTTGGAGACCCATTCCAGCGCTTGCCTTAGCGCTCCGGTGCGAAGGACTGAAGCAATCGCCACATTTCCATAACAAAGTCTCTTTATTGTAGCCTGTTGTGTATTTGTGTAAATAGTAGCAGAGTTGGATATTGTGACCGTTCTGTGGTCAGGATTGAGAAATTTGAGCGCTTTGCAATTTGGTTCTACTCCAATGAATTGCAGCCGTTTGGCTCGCGGTGCGCCTTTCCTGCGTGTCTCCCGATCTGCATGGACGAAAGCATGTGACCCAAACGTCTTTAGGAATGCAAGATTGGGTGGTTTACCGTATAGCTTGGTGTAGGGGACCCCGTCAATTGGACGGTGATACACTCTGTTTGAAATAAACACAGCATATTTCATTGCTTCCCCCCACAACCCTTTGGGTAGCTTTGATTGCTCCATCAGCGCTCTGACCATGCTCTGGAGCTCCCCATTTTTCCTCTCCGCCACCCCATTGTGCTCTGGGGTGCGAGGAGCGGTGAGTCTGTGAGTGATGCCCTGCCTTTCCAACCATTGAGACATCTCCCCACTCAGAAATTCACCTCCTCGGTCGGTTTGAATCTCCACTACGGGATGCTCAAACCGTCTCTCCACCCACCTGACCCAATTGCGAATTTTATTAAACGCCCCAGACTTTTGACGCATCAAATAGGCAAAACTGTACCTTGTAGCATCGTCCACAATGGTAAGAACATATTGTGCCCCCCCAGCTGTCTTTTTCAATGGCCCAATCAAGTCCATGTGCACCAGCTGGAAGGGAGTCTGGGTCTGGCGGCTGCTGAACTTCGGGATGCTTGCGCGATGCGATTTGGTGATTTTACACACCTCACAATCCACAAATGCGTCGCAATCTTTCAAGTCCATTCCGCGCACAAGTTCAGCTGTCTTTTTCACATAGTCATGGTTCAGATGTGCTAAGCGCAGATGCCACAAATGTCCACAGAGGTGTCCGTGCTTCGGTTGATTGAAGTACGCACTTGCCTGCTGCTTCTCTGTCTCCTGCGCTCCAAGCACAAACAGCCGGTACACTCGGGGAACAGCCACGCAAAGTTCCCCCTTCTTCAGAGTGCAGGTGTTGTCTTGGAAAGTTATTGTAAATCCTTCTTCCTGGAGGGTGCCAAGGCTAAGCAGGTTCCTGGACATCGTTGGCACGCACAGCACATTTTTCAAGGTGGTCTGCAGCTGTGGCAGAAACACGTCTCCAGCGCAGCTCACAGACGCTGTTTTCCCATTTGCGAGAGCAACAGTTTCACGGTCTGTCTCGCGCCTACTCGTGAGTAAGTCTGCAGAAGTCACAATGTGATGGCTTGCTCCCGAGTCGAGCAACCAGGATTCTCGGGTGCGCACCCCTTCCGCTGAACTCACAAACGCGATGCTCGCTTTGGGTTGCTGTGCATGAGGCTTTCCTTGCCCTGTGCTCTGCTCATCATGGGGCTTTTTCTTCTTCTTGGTTCCTCCTTTCTTCTTGGGACATTGGAGGGCAAGATGATGGATTGATCCACACACGTAGCACTGTCGCACACTGGCGCACACCTGCGCCTGGGACTCATTCTTGGGAAGCGGCTGCTTTTTCCCAGAATTGTTGCTTTTCTCCTTTCGGAATTCACGTTCTCTCTGATTGTCTTTCCTTTTGTCCGCTTCCTCGAGAAGCCGTGCAACTACAAAAGTGACCGTCAGTTGCACTGCTGGGATGTTTTCCAAAGTTAGGGTAAACATGTCCCACGTTTCATCCAAGGAATTGAGGATCGCAAACACTTTGAGTCGTTCCTCCACATGTTCCCCGACTGCTTCTAGGTCTTTGAGGTTCTGCTGCATCGCTCTCAGGTGTACTCGTAAGTCGCCTCCCGGTTCTAGACGCGCCCTCCACAACTTGCGTGTCAGAACCATGCTGGAGGTTAGCGATGCCCTGGCAAACAGCTCCTTCAAGGTGTCCCAATAGTCCTTAGCATGCCTAAGGTCACGCACGTAAACCAAGAGGTCTTCCGAGATGGCCAGACCGATGGTCGCTTTCGCCTTCCTGTCAGCTGCCACTTCTGCAGGATTTGCGGCTGCAGGAAGCGCTTGCGTGCGCTGCCAAAGATCATCTTTTTCCAGCAGCAATTGCATCTTATGGGCCCACTGCACATAATTGCTGTCGTTGAGGAGTGGAACTTGAACGCCAAAGGGCGCCGTCGCGGCGGCGGCGGCGGGCGGCTGCTGCGCCATCACAATCCCGGGCGCAGCGGGCTGCAACGGTGGTATTTGAGGCGGTGGCAGAGGATGGAAAGCGCCCTGCCCGGGAACGAGCGGCGGCGGCTGCGGGGCAGGCGCTTGGCCGTCGGGAGGCCCCGCTGGGGGAAAGAGAGGTCCGAGATCGTCGTCTTCCGACTCGCCCTCTCCGCTTTCCTCGCTTTGCTCGGGTTCCCCTGGGTCGCCAACGTCCTCTCCCTCGGATCCGGCTCCGAGGTCTTCCTCCTCCTTCACTCCACCGGTCGCTCCTTCCTCATCAGACATCTGTCAGGGTGTCGGCGAGTTGAAGGATGCAGCCGCATTCACAGTTCAGTCTTCGCTCCGCGGATTGGGTCCTCGGCGAGCCCCTGCAGGGTTACGGCTGAATCTTCCATAGCGTAGCGTGCTCTGGACACCATAACCTGTTTTGTATTTGTGTAAATAGCAGCAGAGTTGGGGGCTTGGAGACCCATTCCAGCGCTTGCCTTAGCGCTCCGGTGCGAAGGACTGAAGCAATCGCCACATTTCCATAACAAAGTCTCTTTATTGTAGCGAAAGTGAGAAAGGTACAAAGGTTCAATCTGCCGGCTGGGAAAGCCGGTGAAGTTTTTGCCGCTCGCAGGCGGCGTTTAAGTGCAGCTTTTACATCTTAAGCACACACAGTGAATAACTCCTTCTAACACCAGAACAAAGGGATGCAGCCAGAGTATATCTGGTAGGTGGATACCTGAAGACCCCTTGTGCCCCATCTTACCCAATGGGGTGACCCTTAGAACACTATGAGCTCATGGGAATGTGCAGTGTTTGCAGCCAGGGCTTCCCGTGAGAAACTGCCTGCTTATTCTACACTATCAGAAAGGGAGTACAACTACTGTCCAAGCTAGTTCCCCTAACAAGCTGGGAAGCTGGCTGCTGAAGGACACACAGGTGTTTATCTGATCTTGAGACGGAGAGACGGAATGCCAGTTTCAGCCAGTTCTGGACTGTGAGATGTGAAACTGCAACACATTTCTAAGCTGATCCGCTAGCAGGATCCTTCTGGGCAGTCGTGTCTATGCCTGGCATCCTGCTGCACACTCTGTTGGGAAACTGGGCATAGATGCGACTGCCCAGAACGTCCTGCCAGCCGATCGGCTTAGAAATGGAGCAGCACTTCACTGGAACAGTACACGCTGCTCACACAGGGGAAGAGTATTTGCTAACCCCGGATCTGGCCCATGGGCTGGGGTTTAGAAAGCCCTGATCTAAAAGTACCATATCCATGAAGGTTCTTGTGGTGGGTTTTTTTCTTGTTACTGTGCTTGTAACACAGTAACAATTTTCAGCCGTCTTGTAAAAAGTATATTATTCACTTACCTTTTTTCTCTTCTTTTTGCCTTCCCTTCCCTCCCCCCAGTTCTAAATCAAACACAACTGCGGGACTGACAAACCATCTTGGTTCAGGTCTGCGAGCCCCCAGGTCTTTGCCACACATGCTACCTTGGAAGAACTGTAAGTAATGTTGATGCTGTCTATACCATGCTACCCAAGAGGTCCCCTAACATTTTCATGTATAACATTATTGGAAGCCTTCAGATCTGTTGCATTTATTTTTAAAAGGTTTCTAATGTCATTGTTACCTATTAAATAGTTTGATAACTAATAGGGGTGGAAGGCCTTGAAGTCTTGTGTGTGTGCCCATTTGATGCAACTGATAATCCACTAGGGTTAGTGCCTCTTGTTAGAGGATTTTTCTCACCAAGCACCACTGTAGTTAGTAGTTGTTCATAACTACTTTGAGTGTGTGTCTAATTGCTTCATAGTGTGCTTTGTGCCACTACACTTTTTATGATCAGAGATGACTGGTGAATGTTTGAGACTAGAAAGTCATAGAACAAACTGGTGGCCCAGATACTTATATCATCACTAGTGTTTTAACTCCTTATTCAGGAAGCAGGTTGCCAACCAGTGCTCTAGTTAATAACTGACAGTGTATCAGTGGTGGTAGACTTACTGGAATCTGTCAACTGGGCCTCACTTTCTTGAAGCTCCTTAGGAAGTGTTTGCAAGGCCACTATTTGTTTGTGTTGTGTTTGAGTCCTGGAGAAAATGTTTCATGGCATGGCTTGAGGTCTTTCACATTTTAAAAAAATGTGTGGCCAAAGATACCATCTTCATCAACTTTAGTTTGACATCTACCACAATTGTGTGAACAATGTGCTGATTTGAACCAGCTGCTTTGCTTTTGCTTATCATTTTATTTTAATTGTGGCTCTCAGTGGCAAACAACTGACATGCTATAACTCAGTAGGGAGTCAGCAATATCTAAATCGAATAAACTCGCTGCAGTTCATTGACAAAAACCCCTCCGATTCATGTTCTAGTCATTTATTGCGAAGAGTCCACAAATCTTAGCTGGTCGTGATAGACAATTCATTTGCCCATCTTCTTGCCCCAAGTTCTCAGTCACACAGAATGGATTTGGGGAAGTAAAGAGACTGAGTTGTGTTCTCATTTTGTATCAGACTTGGAAACCGTAAATGGCAAGAGATTCTTGTTCTTTCCTAACATTCTCAGAGTGAAACTGACTCCTTCTGTATGTTCTGTCCCATGCTGGAGGTTGGACTTCCAGTGGCAGACTAGCGGCAAAGGTCCTGGGCACTGCTCGGCTTGCGGGGGCGTTAACACAGTACTTCCCCCCCCCCACGTGCTGAGCCATTCCGCACCGGCTCTGCCACTCTGCACCCTTGGGTCCCACTCATTCTCTCTTGTTATCCCTTTATACTTGTATCCTTCCAGAATAGCTGCATGTATCATCTTTCTTACTTTCTTAAAACCCACTGTTTCCATTTAACCTTTGGCTTAGTTATGGTTAACTGTATGATACAGTAAAAGTGCTTTTGTGTATCTTATGTTCACATCTATCTCCCTTCAGTTGAAATGTTAAACTAGCAGGGACTAGTTCCTTTATTCTTGTTAACTCTGTATTGTACTGCCTACTTTGATGCTATATAATGAACAAAAAGGAGCATTTCGGTTTGCTCTTGTCTTTCTGGACAAGAGAGGGCACTGTTTGCCTCTGCCTTCTTCCAAGCAGCTGCCCTGAAATACAAGTTGAGAAGTGCTTTGGAAGAGAGCATAAATAGCATCTGGTATTTAAGTGAGCCCAAAACAGTTGTGTGGCTTTCAGTATTAGCTCCTGTTGAATTAGTGGGAGCTCCATGATGAACAGCTGCATTAGGCTTGGTTTGCAGAGGCTTCTCTTCATATCTTGTGTACTGTAAAATCAGGAATGTCTTTGCATGGAGTTATTCTTGTTTCTTCTTGGGTGTGGCTAGTGGGAAATGGCTGAGCTTGACATTCTTTTTTTTTTTTTGGCCTGCACTTTCCCTGAGGTGACAAAATGCCCTTGCCAGCAGGTATAAGGTGGAGTGTGAAGGTTTTCCCATACGTCTGTCTTGTGACTTCAGCTTCTTGTAGGAAAATACGCAAGAATATACAGTATTTGTATGTCTTTTGACTCAAGGAATTAATGTGGAGACCCATTTAGACAACAAAAGTGATTAAATGTGCTGGTGAGGTGCAATAGCTCCTTGCAGTGTTAGTGAGTTTTCATTTGCCATGCTCCCTTTGTGTTGAAAAGCAGAGTAGCAATTCTAAAAGAAGAGAAGCCATTGACTCTTGTGTGTGCCTGCCCTTCTTGTCGACTTAAAATGATTCTTTCTCAATAGTTTCCTGTTCTGCACTCCTTTACAGAGTGGGCTCAGCATACTTACACTTATCCTAAAGTGAACACTGTTCCTTAAAATGTGTTTATGCTTGCAGTGGGGATTGAAATGATTTGTGAATAGGGACCCAGGGAGGGGGGGGCAATGGTGGTTCTTGCTGGATTGCAGAGGGCAAGGCGTTCATGGATTGTGGCGATATAAAAATGATCCTTGCTGCGATTGTTTGAAGCACTGTGGAGGAATGGGCATTATTGTACCTTGGCCTGCAGATTCTGGTTCTAAAAATCAATTCTGACTCCAATGTGAAAAACATCTTCATAACAAACCAAATAAGAGCTTAAAGCTAAAGGTTGGTGTGTGTGAAGATAGAGGCTGAAGCCAAGCTTTAGAAGTAAACACTTGGCCAGGTCGAGGAGACAACTTTTTTCTCAACTCCTGAAATAGAAACAAAACTGAATTCTGTACATCTCCTCTGATAATCACCTGAGTGGATAATGATTGTAATGATGGATAAATGTAAGTGCATAATAATCTTGATGCTGTCTTTACGGTGCTACCACAAGGTCCCCTAGCATTTTAATGTATAACACAATGGTTCTTATTAGAAGCCTCCAAATCTTTTGGCTAAGATCAAACATTCTATTAACTTTCTTTAGTC
Source organism: Lerista edwardsae (assembly GCA_029204185.1). NCBI lineage: Eukaryota > Metazoa > Chordata > Lepidosauria > Squamata > Scincidae > Lerista > Lerista edwardsae. Next base: position 3,355,327 of record JAJKFI010000124.1, on the reverse strand, counting down.
ACAATTCTGAGGATTGAGCAGGATGAGCTGCTAATTTTCATCAAGATCTATGCAAGTCAGCAGCTCAGGAGAATTTGCATCCATTATAATTTTTTCAGATAATGAATTTGAGCAATCCTCTGCCTATTGGGTTGGGCAGTTAAGTTTCTCTTCCACAACTTAGGGGTTTCTGCCGTTTTGGGACTCCTCAATAAGCAGAAATATCACTTTATAAATTTTAAAAGAGAGAACCTAGAGCACTTTAATAGCATATAGCTTTCTGGAGATGGTGATTTAAAGTATTGTGTGTAACAAAGGTTGCATCAGCAACACCCTTATGAGTAAATTGAGGAGAGGAGGTACAAGCACAAAGTTCTTCATTCTTGGCTTCTCTGGAGAGATGAAAAAATAATTACTAATGTATATATGCCCTTAATTACAATGGTACCATGTACACCCAGTATAACATAAGACTGTTTTAAAGTAATTTGCTATAGATTAGAAAGTGAGGTTTGTAGAACATTGTGGGAATTTTTTCCCTTGCATCTAGCTACACACATGCACAGATGGGAAACATTGGAGCAGGGCATGGGAGGTTAAGATTTGGCATAAATAAGAAATGACTTTCCTAGGTCCATCCCAAAGACAGCTTGGGCATCATTTTATGATAGAAAGATGTGTATATGAAACAAAAGTGAGAAACTGCTATTAATCCTACGGAAAGGGGACTGCTGTTGATCCAAAGCTGGGCAAATATGTGAAATCAGAAGTCTGCCAGGCTTGCTTGTTGCCTCTCAAGATCCCCAAAAAATCATTCTTCCACCATACGCATCACCAGCTTAAACACTTCAAAGTGTGACTTAACTAGTCTTGCTGATGTATATGCAAGCCAGCTGTGCCCTCCAGCTGTCTGGAGCCAGAACCATTGAATTAGAATGGAAAGCATTAGTGTATAAGGTAATCAAGAAGATAACAAAATGTAGGCATCTGGGTTGAATCATGGTACCATTGTAAGTAGCACAGCACTTAGAGCTGCCTTTTAAATGCTCCATTAAGTACCATATTCTTAAAACATCAGTCCAAACATCCTTCCCCCTTTACTTTCATTAATGCATGTAATTGAACCATCTAGAAAAGATTGCCTCCTGGTAGTTTTGTGTATCAAATCTAGTCCACATGCCTTAGAAAAGTAGATGTATTGATGTTCCTCATCTGTTTCCTTTCTTTTGGTTCAAGAGGCAGAAACTCAGTATTATAAAGTAGAGTTAAGTTAAACCATTATTCCAGTATTCTGTTGTCCTCTTTTGGTTGATTGTAGTGATGCTGATTTGGGGTGTGTGTGATATTTTCCAGCTGTGCAAAACGTGACCATCCTGGTCTTGGGTTCAATAACCATTGTTGTTGTTTAGTCGCTAAGTCGTGTCCAACTCTTCACGACCCCATGGACCACAGCATGCCAGGCCTCCCTGTCCTCCACTAGCTTCCCGAGTTCGCCCAATTTCATGTTCATCGCTTCGGTGACACTATCTAACCATCTCATCCTCTGCCGCCCCCTTCTCCTTTTGCCTTCCATCTTTCCCAGCATGAGGGTCTTTTCTAAAGAGTCCTCTCTTCTCATGAGGTGGCTAAAGTATTTGAGCTTCAGCTTCAGGATTTGTCCTTCCAGGGAGCAATCAGGCTTGACTTCCTGTAGGATGGACCGTTTGGCTCTCCTTGCAGTCCACGGGACTCTCAAGTCTTCTCCAACACCATAATTCGAAAGCATCTATTCTTTGGTGCTCTGCCTTTCTCATGGTCCAGCTCTCACATCCATACATTGCTACTGGGGAAACCATCGCTTTGACTATGCGAACCTTTGTTGGCAGGGTGATGTCTTGGCTTTTGATTAAGTTGTCTAGGTTTGCCATAGCTTTCCTCCCAAGAAGTAAACGTCTTTTAATTTCATGGCTGCAGTCACCATCTGCGGTGATCTTGGAGCCCAGGAAAGTAAAGTCTGTCACTGCTTCCATTTCTTCCCCTTCTATTTGCCAGGAAGTGATGGGAGTGGTGGCCATGATCTTAGTTTTTTTAATGTTGAGCTTCAAGCCAATTTCTGCACTTTCCTCTTTCACCCTCATCAGAAGGTTAGGTCTTCCTCACTTTCTGCCATTAGAGTGGTATTGTCTGCATATCTGAGGTTGTGGATATTTCTCCCAGCAATCTTGATTCCAGCTTGTGAATCATCCAGCCCTGCCTTCCTCATGATGTACTCTGCATAGAAGTTAAATAAACAGGGTGACAGTATACAGCCTTGTCGTACTCCTTTCCCAATTTGAAACCAATCAGTTGTTCCATGTCCAGTTCTAACTGTTGCTTCCTGGCCCGCATACAGGTTTCTCAGAAGACAGATCAGGTGGTCTGGTACTCCCATCTCTTCAAGAACTTGCCACAGTTTGTTGTGATCCACACAATCAAAGGCTTTGGCATAGTCAATGAAGCAGAAGTAGATGTTTTTCTGGAACTCTCTTGCTTTCTCCATGATCCAGCGAATGTTGGCAATTTGATCTCTAGTTCCTCTGCCTCTTCGGAAACCAGCTTGTACATCTGGTAGTTCTCGATTCACATACTGCTGAAGCCTAGCTTGTAGGATTTTGAGCATCACCTTGCTAGCATGTAAAATGAGTGCAATGGTGCGGTAGTTTGAACAATCTTTTTTGGCATTGCCCTTCTTTGGGATTGGAATGTAAACTGATCTTTTCCAGTCTTGTGGCCACTGTTGGGTTTTCCAAATTTGCTGGCATATGGAGTGCAGCACTTTGACAGCATCATCTTTTAAGATTTTGAGTAACTCAGCTGGAATGCTGTCACCTCCACTAGCTTTGTTGTTAGTGATGCTTTCTAAAGCCCACTTGACTTCATACTCCAGGATGTCAGGTTCGAGCTCAGTGACAGCACCATTGTGGTTATCAGGAACATTGAGATCAGCCTTATATAGTTCCTCTGTGTATTCTTGCCACCTCTTCTTAATCTAATCTGCTTCTGTTAGGTCCTTGCCGTTCTTGTCCTTTATTGTGCCTGTCTTAGCATGAAATTGTCCTTTGACATCTCCCATTTTCTTGAAAAGATCTCTAGTCTTTCCCATTCTATTGTTTCCCTCTATTTCTTTGCATTGCTCATTTAGGAAGGCCTTCTTATCTCTCCTTGCTGTTCTCTGGAAATGTGCATTCAGTTGGGTATATCCAGTGATGTCATCTGGTAATGAAGAACGGGAACGCCGGGCGGGACTTACGCATGATTGGTTTCCCATCTGTTCTGTTCCGCGGCTGTCCTGGCCTCGGCGGGGTGCCTGCTTTCTGGGGGACGGGACGGGTGGGGGGCGCGCCGGGTGCCTGGGCGAGCAGCAGTGGGGCGCGCCAACCGGGGGCAGCTGTGGACCTGAGGTCACCATTCAGTTGCAATGGAGCTAAAGGTGGGCCACTAAGATTTTTTTCCATGATTTTTGTTATAGGCTGCTATAACTCCAATTAGAAAGAACTTCCCTAAGTCTGGGAATGCAGTTTCTCTCTAGAATGTCTTCAAAGGTCAATTGGAAAGAACTTTTTTCTTCCTTCTTTGAAAAGGACTGCAAAGCCCTTATCCCATTTTGCAGTTTCCCACATGTCTGAGAAGATGGAAAATGGGAAGTTTGCACACAGTTGTAGTTTTAAACTCTGTTTTGGGAAAACACTTCTGTTCTCCTTGCATAGTTCTTAGGGCACAATTCTAACCCAGAGTTAGGCTGGCACGCTTGTGCTGGCCTAAGAGTTTCATAAATGCACCATAAAGCCTATTTGCACCACTCTCAGGAGTCAGGGATTCCAGCACACAGATATGCGACATCCTTCCTACTTCGTGAGTGGTCTAAACACACTTTACGATGCATTAGCGACACTTCAAGGCCGGCACAAGGGTCTTACGCCAGCCTAACTCCAGGTTAGGATTGCGCCTTCAGTTTGCAAAGAATATGTTAGTGTCATCTTGAGATAATGGCCCATGTGTTATTGGAGTCCCAAATAGTTTTGCCTGACACTTATTGTGCTTGGATTATCATGATTTCTATTTAAAGATCTGAAATTGCTTGCTTTTAATTTAATTGCAGATGCTGGAAATTGAAGACTGTGGCAGAAACTGCCCCTTCCAGAGGCTATCAAGTGCTCATTATCTACTCTCAGAAAGGTTGAAATACCAGGGGAGAAACTCAGACTAAACCGTGTCCCTCCTTGTGCCTAAATTAAGCACAATGAATTTTCAGAACTCTTAAGTCTAAATGTGGTTTCTTCAGCAGCATCGTTTAACGATTTTAACGATGCCGCTGAAGAAACCACATTTAGACTTAAGGGTTCTGAAAATTCATTGTGCTTAATTTAAGCACAATTGTGCTTAATTTAGGTGTTTTCTGCAGTGGTTCCCAAATTTACTGGTGCCTTGGCACCCTTCACACTTAGAGCATGGTCAGTTCCTCCTGGCTTCACACAAAATCATGTGAGTTTTCATGCTGTTATCACAAGATCTTGCACAATGTCAGCCCAGTGAGCCAGGAAGAAGGGGCTGTGCAGCACCTCTGTGAGTACCCCACAGCACACACTTTGAAGCCTTTGATACAGGGGTTTTCTTGGTATAAGAATGAATCACCATGCCAGACCAGAGCACTACTTTGCTCATGGTGTCTGGTGGGAGGATGCTAAAATCTGTCTGGATCTTGCACCAATATCCATCATCTAGCCACCATGCCTGAAAGCCACCATGCCTGAAAGAACTTTGGTACTACGATGCTTCTTAACGATTACAAGCAGCACTGGCTGTTTGAGGTTTGAGAGAAACAAAAGGAAACCAGTAGCATGATCGGAAGCTGTCCTCCTGCATCTGCTAGGAAACTCAAACACACTTTACAGTGGCCCTTGTGCTGGCCAAACTTTGCCGGCCTCACTCCAGGTTAGGATTGAGCCTGCGGTCGGAGGAGGTTTTGAACTTAACTGTAGAGATGGGGATAAACATTACCAACCAGTAGCATCTTCTATCTGTGCTCTTTTTAAGGTTGACACTTTAGCACAGAGTGATTTGAAGCACTTCAGGACAGGTGGCTTTTACTGTTGATAGTGAAAACTGTTCATGAACAAGGAGGACATGCAGATTTCCTATCCATTTTTGTGAAGGGACCACTCAAAGGAAAGAAGCCAAACATTTCTTTCTGCTCTTAACAAGTTGCATAAATATGTCTTTGGCCTGCCCCGCCTTTTTTTTTCATGTCGGTGAAGCCCTAGCAGATGTAAAATCTGATGCCAATAATAAGATTAGGGTTTGGAAGATTTTTCATTGATAAATACCCTACATCAATTTCCTTTCTTTAGCATGTTCAAAAGAAGTTCGGCAAATACAAATTGGGCCATGATAGTCTGTCGTTATCTAGCAAGATTGTGGGTCTGTTACTTTAGTAAAAGGGGGGCATGTTTTGTCCATGAATTAAAGATAGAGTTTTCTTTGAAGAATTTCACGTAGACTCTGGACAGCCTGCTTGCCAAACACTTTCCAGAAGTTCTTTTCTTGTTTATGTTTTTTATTGCCATTTGTTTTTATTTTACAGTATTCTATTTTTTTAGATGTTTCCATTTCTAAATTCATGACATTGAGGAAGTGGTTGCTTCTGTTTCTTGCAAAAGCCAAGTTGTTAAAATTCTTAACTTGAGTATACTCGTTATTCAAAAAAGCAGTTGTAATGTTGAACTGCACTCTCTAAGTTAGTGGTGTTTTTCTTTCATGAAGGTGTAATCAGTTCTTTAAAATGTTTGCATGGTCCTTAAATGACTTACCACAGTCCAGTCCCAGAATATTTCAAAGGCATATGGTGGCTTTGTATATACTGTTGGTGTGTAATTTAACTGTGTGTATGTAGTTGACTTCCAACATTCCCCACCTCTTCTTTTGTCAGCTGTTCTGAAATGGTTAGAAATAATGCTACTGTATTCTTTGTTAGGTCTGTTGATGTTAAATATATGAAAAGATTTGGTCTTATACAGAGTTGTCCATAAAATATAAATGGGTTTGAGTTTCAAATTCTTTGTGTTCCTCTAATAAAAGCTACTCTAACCAAAAGGTTTTTTTTTTGTCTTTAACTTTCAACAGAGCTAATAGTTCATTGCACCCGACCTGAAATGTCTCTATCAATTGTGGTTGCACTCTAGCAAGTAAAACTTGGATATGAATATGTAACCCCACAGTTTAATGTTGGATAATCTGCATCTGAATTCCAGAACTGTTTCTGTTGTTCAGATAGATGTGTGGAGTTGCACATCTTTGTAATACAGTCAGATACCACTGGTTGGCCTGGATTGTGCAACATTCTTATATTATTAAATGTATCTGTAAGGCATCCCTGGTTTTCAGACTTCTGAGGGTGAATGAACACTTTCACTTTAATGAGCTCTGTAATGGCTGGCAGTGGGTGGAAATCTCGGGTTGGGACCAACGATGGTAAAGTGTATCCTCACAGATGTGTCAGAGAACTGATCCTGTTTACAAGTAAAAGTCACAACAGTGAAACAGCTTGTTTAATGTTGCAAAAAAAATGAACCGTAATTAGCTGGATTCTCACTGCTAGCTGAGCTGGATTGTAATGTCTCAAAGCCAGGCAAAAGTCAGTTTGCAAGAGCATCCTCCTTCGAAGTCCCTTTGAGAAGAAAATTGCTTGGAAGTGCTTGTAATTTCCCTGTGCAGCCTTCAGGAAGATGTTGTGACAACTTCTTAGGGAGCTTGCCTGCTTTTTAATGCAAAACTAGGCTTCCATTTGATTGCAGAAAGTAGAAATGTGCTTATCTTCTGAATCTACAATTCCCATTCCTTGTTCCCCACAGCTTTGATTGACTTCCTTTTGTGTTTACCTTGTACTAGATAAAAAAAGAACAATGAGTCACCCAGAAGTAGTTAAGAAGTTCATTTGGGTGCTCATTTGAAAGAAAGAAGTTCCCAAGAGTGTTTTGTTATGAAGGCAGTTGCCTTCATTAAGAATGCAGAGGTACTTCTAATTCTGGCTATGTTCCTGTTGGTGAGGACTTCACATTCTGTGTTTGAGTTGTACAGGTTTTCCGACACACACAAATATGGCTGCTCCTACATGCAGTGTGCCGCCAGCGGTGATCACTGTGCGAAATATGGATGCTCATCACCTTTGATCCATATATCCTTAGTGTTATTTGTCAGTAGTCCTAAAAATATTATTTTGGTCATCTATAAAGGTTGATGGCATCTTTGGTTGTATACTGGATGTGGTCAATTGCACTATATATATTTTTTTAACTTATTGCCTGAATGCACATGTAATGCTAAGCCATGATTAAAGGATGGTTTAGTATTATGTAGGGCTGACTTTAAGCCAGTATAGCCTATGCTGTCATATTAGGCCCTGTCCTGGTGTGGGGAGGGGGCTGCCTTGTTGCATCTGAACCCATCTGTTGTCAGGTCACCTAAAGTTTTCCAGTTGCTAACTGAAGGTTGTCTCTGCAGAATCTTAGCTTTTTAGAGGATGGCAACTGTAAGCATCTAGACAAGCAAGCAATTCTTAACATTTCATTGAACAGGACTATGGTACTTAACGTTCTGGAATGATTAACCAATAATGTGAACATTTACACGGTGTCACACGGTGCCAATTCTTATTTATGTAATACAGCAACTTTCCTTAATGAAGCAGAGTGCGGGGGGAGTCTGTAAGGAGGAATACAGGAGATGCACACAGTCCTTATGTTTTCCAATTAGCCACCTGGCAGTGCTTCTGTTGCGGGGGGGGGGGGGCAACAGATCTCTACTGTGGCTCTGCGAATCCTGTGTGTGGATGGTGTGCCTGCACAAAGGAGGTTCATTTCATACTCCTGTCCCTCCAAGAAAACCTTACTTGGAATAGAGTGAGTGAGTGTGTGTGTGTTTTACTACTTCAAAAAAACTGTTCACTTATTGCACAGTAAAGCTATTCTCTGGAAGACTGTAGCCATAACACCAAACCAAGGTTTTGGTGATAACTAGGTGATAACTAAGAGCTGCCACTAGGCCCTTAGTTTTCCATATCCTAGTTTTTGCTAACCATAGTTTGCTGTGATGCCCAAACTGCCACATAATGCTTAATGCAGTGGTTCTCAAACATTTTAGCACTGGGGCCCATTTTTTTAGAATGATAATCTGTTGGCACTCACTGGAAGTGATGTCGTTAACCTGACAGTTGTGTCATGCCTCGAAGTGACATCAATCAGAAAATTTTTAACACTCCCCATATGACAAAATCAAATAATTAAAGCTAAAGTTAAAAAAACAACCCCCAAGCAGTTGCTGATCTGTGTTTTAAAAATTTCCCAAACATTGCAATGGCTGCAGTTCTTTATCCGAGAGAAAGCCCTATTAACTGTCATTGTTCAAACTATATACATAGCTTGTTAAAAGTACAGATCTGTAACACTTCCCAAAATGCAGTCACATACCATGAAAGCATCAAATCTATTAAAAATAAAATACATCTGACATGAATGTGGACCGAGCCACAGTTTGAAGACAAGGCATTAATCCAGTGTTTCTCATACAGTGATTCAGATGTGTCAGCAAATGGCCTAGCCCAGTGGTTCTCAAACCTTTTAGCATAGGGACCCAGTTTTTAGAACGACAGTCAGTCCAGGACTCACTGGAAGTGATCTCAGGGCCTGAAGTGCTGCTGTTGTGACACCAGATTTGCTACTTTCCTGATAATGCAACAATAAGTTGGGATATTTCTCAGTCCTTTTCCAGTAGTAAAATGAATTAGAAGGGGAAAGAAGCCTATTTACAACCTTGACACAAGCAAAATAAGGACACAGCCTTCCTCCTTTCCAATATCCCATATCTTCAATATGGCTGCTCTAGGTTCTTCATGACCCAATGGTGGGTCCCGACCCACACTTTGAGAACCACTGGCCTAGCCAAAGGCAGGATTTGGGGGGGGGGCAGAAGCATGTAAGCCCAGGAGGCTACTCTCCCTTACCATGTTTGGCACTTCAACTGAACTGAGCCTTGGGTCCGGCAGAAATCTTGCAATCTTATGGTTCCCCGCTTACTGTTGGGGATTCTTTACTCATATCTAAAGGTGAACTTTAATGTTTTGATGAGAGACTTGCTCCAGTACTGTTCAAGAGCTCCACATTTTAGTGCATGTTACCATTGAAGAGATAGATATGCGTGTTTATGCAGGAAAAAATCCCAGGAGCTTTTGACAAAATCAGTGTTTAAAAGTCATGCTGGCTGTGAGTCCTTGTACTTGCATGGGGCGGGGGGAGTCACAGGAATGAAAAGTAATCTCTTGCAATTTCCTTAAGCTACATAATTTATTACGTGCCATGAAGCCTTGAGAGTACAAGGTACTTTGGATCCATTCTGAGGTTAGAAATAACGCATGCCCAGTACTCCTTTCGATGGATAACGTGAGTGTCTCAACACAGGGAAAATGTTATCCAAAATACTTTGGGGAGTTGTCATAAAAGCAATAAGCGAACTGCAGCTGGCCTTCTGCCAACTAGAATGTTGATGTTTTAAACCCATTTCCCTCCTCATGAGGTTGATGCTTTTGTCATAACTTCATGAGTTGTGCCGTACACGTCAATTACGTACTGCATTGATATAAATTACGTATCACCGGGGAGAACCCACTTTTTAAAAGGACTATTGGGACCCACCTAGCTTCACAGCACCAAAGGAAAGGTTTCACCTGAACCAGATGCTTAAGCCTCTGTTTTTATCCTGTTACTATGGTGGGTGTGGAACCACCTTCTGAAGTGTTTGTTGAGCTCCATGTTCAACAGACCATTATGGTGGCCTTGCGTCCCCCTTTGCCTGGCCTTTAGTAAGAGCTGGGGCAAGTTTGCCTACTTGTGAGTAAGCACACACTTGTGGCTGAGTTTCACTTTCCATAGGGTTCAATACACTTTCCTTTTTGGCTTGAAAGGGCTTAACTGCATTCATCTGTCTGCTGCTCCCCACTGACATCTCTTCCTCTTGGTCAGCCCATGTGATCCCTGCCCCATTTTTCCAGTGGCCTGTTCATGGCAGCACCAGTCCTTGTCATATGGGAAGCACCTCTCTCTCAGGCAGGCAGGCAGGCTCCCTGTGCATCCCAGTCTGACCTTGTCTCTCGGCAATCAGATTGGGTCATCAGTTAGCTCTTGCTAACTGAGACGAAGACAGAAAACAAAGTGAAGGTTTTCCTCCTACTGTGTAGGTTTTTCAGCCCACAATTGAAATTGTGAGTGCTCTGAAGAAGATGGAACAACCAGCTTGAGACCAGAGTGTGCAGTGAGGCTTCCTCAGCCCACTGCTCGTCAGAGCAACTGTGGGCACCTGCGCTGCCAGCTAACCTTCCCTTCAACTGAGGGGACAGACAGCTGTGAGTTCAGCATGAGGAGACTTACACTATCCCCAACCTCCTTCCCCCACGTCATAGCTGAAGACAGAGGAGCCACAAACATCTAGTAACTGGACTGGAAATTGGGGAGGCGCCTTCAACGCTTTTCTGATCTAGGATGCACAGGGAGCCCCTCCCCTCAGGAAGACTTTCAGTCTGACCAGCCTGCCTGAGAGGGAGGAGCTTCCCGTATGACAAGGTCTGACCCTGCCATGAAGCCACTGAGAAGGGGGATTCACAGGTAAGCTCAAATCTCCCGTTTCCTTTTGGAAAACAAATAAGTATGGCCCCAGTGCTTGAAATTCTATAAAATGATAGATTAAAATGGGTGCCTGGTGTTGACCCAGGTATTAATTTGCCCTGCTTCCTATAAGATACACCCCCACTCTGGTTTTCTTTAGTTGACCCTAATAAAAGTATTTGACTATTTTATTTTAGTAAAAATGGGTAGTAATTGCCAAATCTGACGTAAGTGCTAGTGAGATGTAGTAGTTAGTGTTGGGCATATTCAAGTTCTGTGCAGCCTTGCAACTTACTGGATGACGGTGGGCCAGTCACTAGCTCTCATCCTTGTATTATCTCACAGGATTGTTGTGAGGATGAAAGGACAAGGAGGTGTATAAATAAATGCACCAAGCTGCATGCCTGAGAAGAAAGAGTGGTGTATAAATGTGAAAAATAGCAGCATTTTTCTGGTCTCCAGGTTAGTAGGCAGGTATAAAGGTAAAGGTTTCCCCACGACCGGATGGTCTAGTTGTGACCGACTGTAGGGGGCGGTGCTCATCTCCGTTTCAAAGCCTGTAGAGCCAGCGTTTTGTCCGAGGACAAGCTTCCGTGGTCATGTGGCCGGCATGACTCTACACCGTAGCGCACGGAACGGTGTCACCTTCCCACCGACACGGTCCCCATTTATCTACTTGCATTTAGGTGCTTTCGAACTGCTAGGTTGGCAGGAGCTGGGACAAGCGACGGGAGCTCACTCCGTTGCGCGGTCTTGAACTCCCAACCTTCTGGTCGGAAAGCCCAACAACAGCGGTTTAACCCTCTGCACACCACGTCCCTTCTAGTAGGCAGGTATACTTAAACCGAGTTTGATGTCACCCAAGTGTCTTACTTACCTCATGTTGCTAGGAAGTGGCACAAGTTTCTGCACATTTCCCTTTGAATGTTACAGATCCAATTCACTGTTACAACCAACGGGGCTGTGGTTGCCACACAGAGAAGCAGCTCTGTGCACATGAGAGATAAGAGCAGAGAGCATTGCACACAGAAGGTTCCAGGTTCAGTTCCTGGAACTGGAACAGGTTCAACTAAAAGGTTCTCAGATATCAGTGCTGGAAGACTCTTAGACAAGAGCTCATTTATAAGGAGCACTGTCTGAGTGCCCAGACAGCTGCCATGTGTCTGAGCAGATACCTCTGAGTTAGATGGAGCAATGGTTCGACTCTATAAGATCACAGACGATAACACTTGTGTTTGAGAGAGTATTCAAGCAAACTGCCAGCGAAAACCATACTGGGATGCTCAAATACCTATCACAGTCACACTGTGACTGATATATAATCTGATCCTTAAATGGACATCTAAAAATGCAATGTTTGCTGGTGGCTTGTGGTACCCCGGGAAGCAAGTACTGTTAAGTGCACATGAACACACAGTTGTCCTTGTGCAGCATTAGTGCTGTAGTCCTGTGCCTGTTATCTGGGTTGACAGCTATTGGTTTTTCTGCATGACCCAGATTGCTACTGGATATTCAGTTTCACTTGGCAGAGTTTGGCTATGTGGCCAGGGTCCTGGGGAATGTTCAAACAGGCTTCTGCTGATGTCAGCTTTTCTGCCTTGCTCTCCTTCCTGTTTACACCTGTGTTTCTTTTGTCCAGTTTTGTAAAGGCGGGGGGGGGGGGGAAGCTTCAGCAGTCTGTTTATCAAAAGCATTTTTCTTCTGTTTTTCAAAGGAGTTTGAGGTATGCTTTTGACAAAGAGCAACTGGCATGGGGGCGGGTGGGAAACGGTTCTGTTAGTGTTGAAGCTACATATCCATCATGACAGCTCAAGGAGCTGCATCTCAAGTACCCTTGAACAATTTGTTCATTTATAAGGAGCACCTGAGTTCATTGTTACTTTCATCGGAGAGGGTCACTTGGTTTAATGCTGCTTCATCAGAGAGGGTCATCTTGCAAAATGCAGCTGAGCCTTGTTTTCATTGCTATCAAGAAGAGTCATGGAGGCCAGGTATTAGGTAGTGTTTGTTCATTTTTCCACCCACAAGAAGAGAGGCAGAATGTGCTTTTTTTCTTCAGTACTCTTCTCCCCCCCCCCAGGAAGCAGAGTGTTTCAGAAGCTGCTGTAAGTCTGGGCTTGCACATAGGAAGGCAGATGCTCAGCTTTGCCACTCATTGGGTGACCTTTGGGAGGAACTGTGGTTCTTTGGCAGAGGAGGGTCTTCCTTTTCAAAAAACAAAGACACATACATACACTGCATTTTGGAATGGAAGACACAGAGGGAAACTTGCATTCTCCTTGCTGTTTGTACCATTTCCCCCCCCCCCCCACTAAAATTTGCCCCCTAAGCTCATTTACCTCCTGGAGGGAGAAGCAGGAGAATTGGGTCATATGTCCTTCTTTCCCAACAGGAATAAAAGCAGCAAGGGCAGAGACAACTTTCAGCAGAAAAGAATTAAGCAGCTCATCCCTGCAGGTCCTCTACTTCAGATAGGGGAAGGCACTTGCAGAATCTTTTGAAAAAATGAGTGACATTCTTAGCTCAACTTGCTTTACAAAGTTGTTACAATAAAAAAGGGGGTGGGTGGTGGAGAGTGAACCACCCTGACCTGAATTCCTTTGAGGAGCTACAAATGTAAATAAGGTACTTTATTTCCCACTAGAGCACCAGGGTGCACCAACCAAAACAAGGTTCATAACAGTGGCTCAGGGGAGCAGGCTGTTGTCTTTTTGTGTAAACAGGCACTGGCTGGATGCAGCTGCAGGCTGTGAATTGCATTTAGAGCCTCTCCTCATTATACAAATTAGGCTGCTGAAACAGAGAAAGCTTGGAGGACAGCCAGGAGGGAGAGTGTGTGTGACAAACTCTGCCCAACTACAATGACAAGAACCATATAAAACGGGGCTCAAAGTACAACAAAGAATAGGCTCAATAGGATCTTAATGAGGCAATTGAATTTCCAGTAGCCTATGTGTAAAAAGACAGGCTACTGGAGACTCAGTTGCCTCATTAAGAGCCTGTTCTTCGTTGTGCTTTGATCCCCGTTTTATATGCCCCTTATCATTGCAGTTGGGCAGAGTTTGCAGTAACTTTGTCACACATACTCTCCGTCTTGGCTGTCCTCCAAGCTTTCTCTGTTTCGGCAGCCTAATTTGGAAAGGGAAAAAGTGTGCTTGTTATTGCTGCTATTAAATGAATGGGTGTCGGAAAGCCTTGCCAATCTGCAGCCGATCATTTCCAGATCTATCAGTGAGGGTGCAATCCTACCGTGCCCTTGGGCCAGCACATGTGGTTTGCTTTGGCCCAGGGCTGTCGCAAATGTGCCAGTTGCACCAACCCGGGCACGCTGCGGAGGCCAGCACAGTAAGTTGCCCTTCTGCTGGCTGAGTTCGGCCAGCATGGGGGCTTGAGAAAGTTGGGAGGGAGGGTGCCCCCATGGGTGGGCCAGCCCAAAGAGGGGAGTGAGGTTGGATCTGACCATTAGGCCAGATCACAGACCATTGCCCCAGAACGCGCAACCCCAATGTGGGTGCTCAGGATTGTGCCACCGATTTGCAAGGGGATGCAGTGAGCTCCAGTGATGGCCAAACCTATGTTGGGTGCAGTGCAGGCCACTTGGCCTGCCTGCTCCAGCACAGATTAGGACTGGACTGCCTTTCCCCCTCACCCCTGTTCTATTTCAAATTGCAGCCTCAATGGCTGTATAGCAAAAGGAAGGGAGTACCTCACCCCTGAGCAGTTTTTCCATTGTTTGGTGTTGGGGAGATTAGCAGCATTGAACTATGAATCCATGTCATCCCCCCTCAATTTGTATAATTTAGGAGGCAAAATCCTTTCAATGCCAAATTGTTTCAATGCCAAATTAACAAATAATTGAGAAAACGAAGTAAATTAGGTAGCCAGCAGGCATGGACAATGATAGCAATAGGGATGGGCTAGGGCAGTGGTTCCCAAACTGTAAGCCATTGCTCCCCAGGAAGCTGCAGAAACCAGCCAGGGAGCCACAAAATCCTTGTGGAAAAACTAGCCCCCCCCCCCAATACAATGTATAGGATTATAGCCCTAATAGGGAGCTGCAGCCAATGGCCCAGTCGGTCAAGATAGCTGCCAATCAAAAAAGTTTGGGAGCCATTGGGTTAGGGTGATGCCCAACCAGCCCTACACCTGAATCATGCTGGTAGATAGACCATTACAATACCAGCGGATGAGGTAAGAGCTTGCCATTCTTTAGCTGGTCTGCTTTAGTGATGTGCGGCGCTGGTGACAGTTCTGGACTGAATTTGTCCCTAAATTCAGGAGAATTTCCAAATTGTATTTGTTGTTCTTATAGTTGGTTTTCTAATACCTTGGTTGCTGTGCGTGTGCGTGTGTGTGTGCGTGTGCACGCAATGTTTTGAGTTAAGCAGGATAAGAAATCTTATCCCAATAAGGAATGCATAGATTTTGGGGCAAATAATTGCAGAAGTATGTGTTATGGACATGTAGGCTTTTAATTTTTCCCCCTCATATGAGCTTGATACATTATTCTAGTACTGGTTCCCCACAAATAGGTTTGTATACACGCACATCCCCCGTAACAAAGCAAGGCATTTCAGGCTGCACCTCTCTATTCACATGCAAACCCAGCTGTGTAACTCTGTTTCCCAATGCCTGGTCCTGTTATATGAGCTCATTGATGCGCCACTGCTCTCAGTAGATGTCCCTGGCACCTGCTAGAGTCTCATTAAGTCTCTGTAGCTCCGATAAATAAGCTAACAGCAGCCTCTAACTTGTGGTTAATCACCATTCTTTTCTGTCCCTGGTGTGTGTGGGGTGAGGGTGGGAATACTGCCAGCACTCCCCTCCCCCTCCAGTGCTTGGAGCCAAAGGCTAGAGTAATGGGTTGGCTGGGCTGCAGCCATTTCCGTGCAGCTGCATGGAAGCTTTGGGGAATACTGTTTGTTGACCTTGCTTTGGAATTGGCCAGCCTGCAATAGTCCGGCCTGAGGTGTGTGCTGTAGTATATAGGACTGCCAATAGGTGGCAGTATAACACTACAGTCCTTTCCATTTGGGATTCTAGTAGGCAAAGCCCAAATTTTAGTGTTTGAAGGCATGCCTGGATTGTGAGAAATGAGAAATAAATTACAGCAAGGCTCTGCCCAGGGTTGGCCTAGCCTTTGGAGCCAATCGGGGTTCTTCAACCCTTTGTCCCCATAGGGAGCCTCCCTAAGTTATTAGAACAGCAGCATTCAAACTTATTCAAGTTAAATCTGACTTTGAAAACAAGAGTTGTTTAAGCACAAAAGCGGCCTTGTTTTAAGGAGGGCTCTTGTTACTGAAAGACCATCTTCTACTTCCTAAATGAGTGGGGATTGCTGTGCATTTTGAGTGATGAGTGCCTTTCTGCACATGCTCAGAGGTACTCTTCCCATAGTTAACAGTTGCATCATGCCTATGGCAAGCAAATTAGAACTGTATTTATGCCTCACAAATAAGATGCCACATAGAGGTGGTTCCATGTCAGGATCCACTCCTCCCTTACCCAGAACAAATGTGTGGGGCAGGAGGGAAGCAGCTCATAAGCAGCGTTGAGAGTCTAGCATTATACAAGCACCAGTTGTGAGCTGCCATTTATAGGAAGGTAAATCGTGCATTTTCTTAAAAAAATTGCTTCACTGAGCCCCAGCACTGCCTAACAGCAGGATAGGGAATCCCAGCTGCTTTTCTGTGGGCGGTGGGCCTGTGTGTTCTATGTTCTAGTTCTGTTCCAGAAGCCTATATGGAAGTTGGAACATACATCGATTGAATCAGCTGGTTTTTGCTAGCCAAAGCTATCATGCCAGCACAAAAACACCACCAAAAAGCTCTGGCCACAGCCATTTGTAACTCAGATGCCTAGCTTATTTCCTGATAACTTGGATCCAGGGGCAGGAAGATATGCCTCCCAAAGGACACCTACCTGCCTCCTCCTTAATTTCATATGGTTGTATGCTGCTGTTCTAAAGAGAATAAAATGTGATACCATTTTATTCGTTCGAGAGCAGTAGTGAGTGGCTCAAAGTCACCCGGTAGGCCTCATGGCCAAGTAAGAACTTGAAGATGGGGGTCCTCAGTCAGTATCCACCCTCTCTCCATGGTATTCTTTGAAAATTCTAGTCCTAAATGAGGAAGACCCTGGAAGAAGAAAACCCAAGCAGCCTGCTCTTCCTCCAAAAGGAAATGGTCTAAGGGTTGTTTTTGCTTATTTCCCATCTTGCTTATCTTTCTTGAAACAAATTCTTCTTGGCTTTCCAAAACCACCTTGTTCTGCTCTTATTTTGATTCTGCTGCTCATCCTGTTTTCTTATGCTGTCATTCTGTTCATATATCACCTCTGAACATTTTGTTTGAGTGGCTAACTTTTCCAGTTCGTATTGGTTGCAAACTGTGTTTGAGGTTCTTCGTGATGTTGCTCCTTCCCATCTCTCTTCTTTGGAGCTCCTTTCCTCTTATTCTTTACACTTTGATCAGTCAAATTTTCTGGTTAAGGCACCTGGCTTTTCTGGGCTATTCTCTTGTCTTCTGCCCTTTGATCCTCCTTTGTCTTGTGCCTGATGACTTCTGGCTCTTAATATCAATCTTTTCTTCTTTCACCTTTTAGAAAGTCTTCTAAAACCTACCTGTTCTGTACAGTACTGCATTTCTTACTATGAGCTCACACTTTTTAGTTCATATTCAGAATTCCTGTATGTTTGTTTCCCTGTATCTCCTTTTGCTTCTACTCATGCAATATGAGAAAGGGATACAGTTAACTTGTTTTGAGTGTGTAGGCAAGGAATAGGCTATTTATATGAATGTAAGAAGGAATGAAAACAACTGTGAGTGAGTCTGGTAATTGTAACATTATTTGGAATAAAATACCACTTGCCAGGAGCAACAGGGCATGAAAGTGGCATGCAAAGGAGGCATTGGCATGGCTGGATTCATAGCTACAATAAATCCTGATCTGCTTCAGTGCCAGTAACTGGCACCCTATGGATCAAAATATGCCCAAGAGAGACCTGCCAGGCCAGCAGGCTTACCAAAAAGTGCCCTTCCCAAGGGCATGCCTCCTTGGTTCATCCCTTGGACTGATGGTTGGGCTGCTGGTACTGCCTGAAGCTAAGCAGGAGAACGTGTGGTCTATTTTTGAACAGAGATGCTGTGGAGCTGATTAGCTAGTGGGGGAATGTGTGATAAGGCCAGTTGGTAAAAGAATGGAGAATGACTTTGAGGACTTGTCCAGGCTGGACTTACAATTGCCTACTAAAGCTCAATGGCACGCAGCCAAAGGAGAGAACCACAGTGTGAAGGCTTCATCTGGGACTGAGGATTCAGTGAATCACAGAATACTGTGTGTGTGGAATATAAACTCCATGGTAAAAATGGTGGTTTAGGCCAGCCTGCCCTTGTAAGCTGCCTTAGGCATTTGGTTTGGCATGGGATATACATTCTTCAAATAAATAAATATTTGCTGTGGAAAGGACACAAAGGAATGATATTTCCAGCTCAAGCATCACAAGTACTGTGTGTGGGGTGGGCAGGCCAAAAAAACAAAAAACAGGGTCGAGGAGCAAGTTAGAGGATTCAAACAGCGAGAGTGAGTGAGTGAGGGAACTGGGCTCTTTAACACCAGCGTTTGCTTTATCCCTGTTCTCCACGGAGCCGCCTATCACTGCTCTAGTGACTTAAGGCCAAGCTTGTGGCTGTCTAAAAAAAGTACAGAACTGTTTTTCTTCTGAATCAGGGATGCAGGTTTTGCCAGCGCATGGGGAAAGAGAATGACGCAGCATTTTTCTACACATATACAGAGTTCCCACCATGACTTCACCAACAGGCCAGCTCACTGTGTAGGTGGTTCTGTCTACCCACAATGAGATGTCTGGCTTGGACTTGTGAGAAGTCCCCAGTATTATATTTCAGGACTGAGCTGAAACGGGAATTGACTAGTTCTGAGATTAGAACTGCTTATCAGACCTTTATTTAAGGAAGCATTCTTGATTTTTGGAACATTCTGGCTCTTTAGAACATAATTGTTTTTTCTGAATCAGACAGAGGCTTCTCTTGCCCAATATTCTTTTTCCAGCCCTAGCCAACTGCCTTTGGGAGAATCACAGACTGGGCTTCATGGCAACTACCCCCCCTCTGTCTCCAACATCTGTCTGGTACTCAGAAATATATTCTCACTGTACATGGAAGCTTGTCCTCGGACAAAATGTTGGCTCTACAGGCTTTGAAACGGAGATGAGCACCGCCCTTACAGTCGGTCACAACTAGACCATTTGGTCATGGGGAAACCTTTACCTTTTTATAAATAAAGAATAAAACTTCTAGGCTGCTTTTCTATTACAAATATGTAAAGTTGCATGCTATAAAACAACGCAAAAAAGAAAAATGAGTTACATACCAAAAAATAATGGGAGCACTAAGATAACATTCTAAAAAGCCTGGGAAAATAAAAAGGTCTCTGCCTATAAG
The DNA here is from genome assembly GCA_029204185.1 of Lerista edwardsae. Classification (NCBI taxonomy): domain Eukaryota; kingdom Metazoa; phylum Chordata; class Lepidosauria; order Squamata; family Scincidae; genus Lerista; species Lerista edwardsae. The sequence continues at coordinate 3,336,222 of JAJKFI010000124.1, read as the reverse complement.
ACATCAGTGTTGGTGCCAGGGTGACAATAGCCCCTGGGGTGAGCATTACACAAGTAAAGTGAGATAGTGCAACCGAGAAATCCACTGCCCTATGTGCCACTCGCCTGACCTCCAAAGATGAAGCACACAAAGGAGGCCTCAGTGCCTGGGTAGAAGCATGGGTTTTTCTTCCAGTACTCAGGTTCAAGTCATGTAGTGCTTCGCTGGCAGGAATTTCAGGCTTTTTTTGTTCCGTGTGTGTGAGTGAGTGAGTGAGAGAGAGAGATTGGTTGGGATTCCAGGGAAAACATGAGGCAGAGAAGGCAGATGACATGTGGGGCTGATTCAGGCAGAGCCTCAAACCCACTGGCCATCTGGCAGCCTGGGAAAATAGACCTGAGAAGGAGGGAATGGCTGAGCAGGGACTGTCTGAACCTAGATAGCCGCTCGACAGTGAGATAATGACCGCTGGGGTTCTTCCAAACCAAAGCCAAACAATGATTCCACTCGCTGCTTCCTCCCAACCTGAGTCCCTGAGGTAAAAAAAAAAAAAAAAGAAATGCTGATGTGTTTATGGGGGAATGTCTGACCTAAACTGAGCAGTCTGGCCTGTTCTTAAGCTAAAGCTGAATCACCAGAAGATGTACATCTTCACCCACAAACCAGGGCAGTATAGGGCTGCCTAAACTGACTGCACAAGCACGCACTGCAATATATAATACTCCCCATCCTCCAGTGAGCTCAGGGCAGTACATATGGCTCCTTCCCTCTCTTTTTATCTTCATCGCACCCTTCAGATAGGTTAGGCTGAGACATAGTGACAGACCCAGTGAGTTTCATGGCTGAGCAGGGATATGAACCCAGGTCTTGCTTGTCCAAGGCCAGCAATCTAAAACCCAGTGCTTCCCAAACTGGACATTTTTGGTGAGTCACCGAATTGACAAGCTAATAGCTGTCAAAGAAAATGTATTGAGCCCTGTATGGAAAGCATGTGTTAGCCCCTGCTAACTGAGCAAGAAGCACTTTTTCAAGTAGTGTTAATAGGGGGAGAGTAACTGTCCCTCTTCACCCCTGCGCAGTGTCTTTTCTAGTGGCTGTTGCTGGTGGTGGTCTGCATTTTTTTTTTAAGATTTTGAGCCCTTTTGGGACAGGGAGCCATTTAACTTTATTATTATTTACCAATAAACCGCTTTGTGAACTGTGTTGAAAAGCGGTATATAAATATTGTTTGATTGATTGATTGATGGGGGCATTTACTCACAAGTAGGCAAATATGCCTTCGTTCATTTTGAAGCGCATGCGAAGGGGCACATAAAGCCGCAAGATTGGCTTCCCTCCGATGAACATGGAGCTCAACAAACACTCCAGAAGGCAGTAGTCATCACCATAGTAAAAAAGATAAAAACAGGCACTTGAGCAGCTAGTAAAGTGAAACTTTTTTTAGTCTCATAAAGCTAGGTGTGTCCTGATAGAGGGTAATTTTAAAAAATGGGTCCCAGTGCTAAACGTTTGGGAACCCTGCTCTCACCACAATCCATGCTGGTCCTAATGCATGCACATTCAATGATAATTCATTCAGTTAATGAGCTGTGAATTACTGGAATACAGTGCCCAGGAAAGGTGCCCACAAATCTGTAAATGTAGTATTTTTTTTAATTTTGATTGCATATTTTCTAGTTATATATGGGAGGGTCAAGAGGCTAACAAAAGATGCCCCCATGAGGCAAATGATCTGGTGATCATTTGAAACCCTGAACAGCCCCTTCTCTCCTTTTCACCCAGCTTCAGAGAGTTAATTGCACTTTCCAACCAATCTTCCTGCCCCTAAGGTCTATACACTTGTTCTGTTTTTTCTGTTTAAATGACCACTAAGAATCTTTGGGTTTTAAATTGCGTACCCAGGAGAGAAGTAGTAGAGGAAAACATGGGGTCTGTGGAAACTAGGGATAGATACATGGGAAGCAGCAGAGGGATAGGAAGGAAAATGGAGCCTATGCCACTTCCCTTCATCCATCTATTATGTTGTTATTATTCCAAAGACATTAAACACAGTCAATAAACAAAAAAAAGAGATCACAAATCTGGTATTGTTGGTCTGATATGGGTTTCCACCATATACCTAGGTATCAACCAAATATTGATGCAGTATGTATGATGTTCCGAGCAGTGCCATTTTTTGCAGTTCCAGGTGTGTTATAATGGGAATCTGCATTTTTCCATATATTCTGCTAAATTTCTTGATATTGTTTCCAGTGCCCCGATGACAATGGGGACTACTGTCATATGTTCCATCCACAGCCTGGTGGCTTCAGTTGCCAGGTCTCTGAATTTGGTTATTTTTTCTTGTTTTTTTTTTTAATCTTTGACTCTGGCATCTCCTGGAATTGCAATACCAATTATCCATTCTTGTCGATTTTTGGTCACTGTTAAGTCTGGAGTATTGTGTTCTAGGTGTCAATCAGTTTGGATCCCACAAGATCTTGACCTGCTTGGTTTCCAGCACCTTTTCTATCTATCTGAGCTATAATAATAATAATAATAATATAATAAATACCACTTTTCAACAAGAGTAGTTCCCAAAGTGGTTTGCATGGTGAAAGAAATCAAATGGTTCCCTGTCTGTAAAGCAAAAAAACAAAACCCAGAAGAGACACCAGCAACAGCCACAGGAAAAGGCACCATGCTGGGGTGAAGAGTGATAGTTGCTCTTCCCCTGCTCAATATAAGAGGAGCACCACTTTGAAAGGTGCCTCTTCGTCCAGTAACTGGGCAAAGATACGGATGCATACAAGTTTGTAAATGCTAAACGGGAGAACCATCTTTAATTTGCATACATGATCCGCATCAAAGGAGCATAAACAGCATAAACAGAATGACAGTCTATAGCTTTGGCTTTCTATAACCTAGCTGTAGTCTGGCATGCTCTGCACTGATGGCAGCTGCTTGCCAGGATTTCAGAGTGGGGGATCTTTTCCAGCTCTCCCTGAAGAGCTGGGGATTGAACATGGGGACCCCCTGCAGGCAAAGCAGAAACTCTACCGCCTCCTCCCGTGACTCTCAGCATACCTGATAGGAAGGAACGTTGCCAGTTTTAGGAATCAAGCCAAGGCAGGTTTGGGGGTGGGGAAAGCCATGATTTTAACTGGTCTTGGGGCTGAGCCTTGTGGCTTTTGAGAGGCCACGGGGTGGTGCCTAATGGTTTTTGTTGGCTCTCATGGGCAGAGCATGGTGGTTTTGGCTGACTCTGGAGGATGGAGCCATTTCTCATGGCTCTAGTCTATACCTAATGTATACAGTATGTGCAAAAGAGAAAATGGGGTGGAGGCACAGCCCCCCCCCCTCTGGCAATTGGCACAAAAGGAGCCCTGCCTACCTTCCCTCTCCTCCCAGCCCTAAGAGGACCAAGAGCAGTGATGTCATGCACCCACTACACACCACTACGCGAGTACCGGTTTCTAGAAGTTGAGCTGGCCCTGCCCACTCGAATCTGGCCCCTGCTATTTAACCAGGGAACAGTTGAAGCAAAATATGTATATACACATTTCTAGAAAGCAAAGCAATAGAAGTTAAATCAACACTAACCCCAAGCTGAAGTTACTACAAACATGATCACATCCATGGCAACAATCATGACATTACTTCCGGTTTATGATGTCACTTCTTCCCTCACAACCTCAAAATTTTAGGCCCATTAGTTTACTATCTAATATTGGGAAGTTATATTCCAAGTTCCTTCTTTCCAAACTCCAGAGCTGGGCGCATGATATAGGCATTCCTGGGAAAGAACAAATTGGTTTCTCAGCGGGCTCCAGTGCCCTAGACCATATCCTAGTTTTGTCCTTTCTTGTCCAAAAATACACTTCTCACAAATCCGATCTTTATGTCGCTTTTGTCGACCTGAGAAGTGCTTTTGACTCGATAGACAGAGTCATTCTTTGGGACAAGCTTCATAAATGGGGCATTGACCCCCAACTTTTGTTTCTTCTCCGCAAACTTCATTCAAATAACTCTTGCCAAATTCGTCTCCCTAATTCTAACTCTCTTACTCCTTCTATCCCTGTCAACCTGGGTGTTCGTCAAGGCTGCATTCTGGCTCCATTTTTATTTAATCTATATCTAGCTGATCTTCCCTCTTTCTTTACTTCTTATCATACTTCTCCTCCTGCCCTAAATGGTGAACCCATTAATATTCTTCTTTATGCAGACGATGCAGTCTTGCTTTCCCGCTCTAAATCTGGTCTACGCCAATCTCTACTGGCATTTCAGAATTATTGCTCCATCAACCATCTTTCCATTAACTCTGAGAAAACCAAAATTATTGTCTTCTCTAAATCCTGGTCCCCTTCCTCCTGGACGATTGGCTCCCAAGTCTACCAACAGGTCCCTTCCTATAAATATCTTGGTATTACGTTAAACTATAAACTCAATTGGTCCTCCCACATTAAATTAGTTTCTGCTACTTCTTTTTCCCTTTTCCAAGCCATTTCCAAATTTCATTATACATCTGGGAATCAATTTGTTCCGGCTGCCTTAGAAATTTACCACCTTAAATTACTCTCTTACTTTCTCTATGGTGTGCCTATTTGGATTGCTGATTTTTCCACTAATTTAAACATTCTTTTTACAGCTTTTTTTAGGAAAATTTTGGGCTTACCTAACATAATAAACTACTCTACTATTTTTTCAGAATTAGGCATTCATTTGCCTTCCACAATTGCCTGGTCAATTTCCTTTAAATATTGGTTGCGTTTATTTTTTCGATTGTCTAATAATTCCTTATTATTTGCTATACTCAAGGACTCTTTTAGATTTAACTGGTTTCTTACCTTGGAAAATAAACTCTCCTCTCTTGGTATTTCCTTAGAATCTTTAAATGACACTTCTCCAGAAGTGGCCCTTAGTCGCATCAAAAGCCAACTTTATCATCATGAATTGGAGGAATTTAATCGACTTATGAATCCTATCTGTTCTCCTTTTTTCTTTGATCTTCCTCCCTCAGGTGGTCGACCTTTTAATTATTTTACTCAACTTATCAATCCCCTTCAACGTAGAGCCTTCATGTTGGCGCGTCTCAACATATTTCCAACGGCTTACCACCTGGGACGCTTTTCTCGGATCCCACGTGATCAACGAATTTGTTTTTTCTGTCACTCTTCACCTGATTCTCTTCAACATATTCTCCTAAATTGTCCGTTCCACCATTCCCTTCGTGTTTCTTTGCTTCAACCAATTCTCTCCACCTTTTCTTTTTCTTCTTCTGATACTATTATTTCCTTTCTTTTATGTGATTATCAGCCCGATGTTACCCTCAATGTCGCAATGTTTTTGTCAGAAATTCTGAAGTCCATTGGTTAGGCCTGTTTCTGTATTTATTTTATTATGCCAATAAAGGTTTATTGATTGATTGATTGATTGATTGATGTCACTTCTGGTGGGCGGACCCCGACAAGTGCCAATCAAAAGTGTGTACCTGTTCCTAAATCATTTGGATGACACCACTGACCAAGAGGGTGGTTGAAGGAAGCAGAACAAAGCAGGCAGTAGGTTGGAAGGCATGGACCAGAGAGATCAATGGATGGAGGAATCAAAGTGTTGGAGATGGGAGGAGCCCCAGAAAAGAGAAATCAGGGACAGTCTCTGAGGCTGGGTTGTGTGTTTCTGGCAGGAAAGGAGTGAACCAGAGAGAGGGTATTGGCAGCTGAGAGGGGGAATCTTGAAATTAACATGCCAAATCTTGAGTTGCCAGGATCTGCCAGACCATGCCTCTCTCATGCAAAGATTGAAAGTGTGTGTATTGTGTATCTTTATGTGTGGGAATATATTGGCACATGCAAATGAATGTGGGTGTGCACCGAGCTGCTGTTTTGTTATTTCAACGCTGCTCTTCCAGACCCAGGACTTAGTGGCATAATGGAAAAGAATGAGAAGTGTGATCTGTTTCCTTTTGTGCTGTCTCCTGGCTGGCTAGCTGGGCTCTTCTGGCCTCCCTTATTAAGCAGTTCATAAAGCCCTGGAACAAGCAGGCCAAATGGTGGAGAGAAGACAGGGAAATAAACACTAGAAAGGCAGCCTGAGATGGGGCATTACTGGAATGGCCAGAGTTCGTCTCATTCTTACCCTCCCCTTATGGGTATGCTAAATGGATTGCAAGTTCCAGAAGTCATAAAAGTCTTTCTTTTAAACACTTTCGTACTGACTCCTTGAATGAATCTGCCCCTTGCAAGTCCCTTAGTTTTCCTTTTCTGTACAATGGAACAGCAGGGGCTCACAGCAGCATATCAGTCCGGAAGCAAGCCTACATCTATGAGAGCTGGTGCTCAGATTAGAGGTGGGGAGAAGGTTCAGAATACAACGCACAAATCCTTAATAAAGCCTAAAAAAACCTATCCCAAGGCTGCTCCAAGGTTAGTCATACCATGGCCCTTCCTTGGCCTTGGAAAAGCAGAAGCTATAGGGACCAAAAAGCAAAGGACTGGGGTCCCTTTGCCCCCTGCCTCTTGATCTGTGTCCTGGCCAGCTTGTTAAGTGTCTTATTTCTAGAAAGAGATGCCAAGGCTCACGTCAATCTGGAAATGACACTCCCTAACCTGGAGAGCCTTCCTTCTAATGCAAGAAATCTCTGTAAGAGAAATGTGCTCTGCACTTGCTCAGAAGCTCTGTCACCTAATAACGTGTATTCCAGCATTGAAACTGGGTGCTGACAAGCAATGCTGGGACAGATGCCTAGTGCACCCCAGGCCCCCAAGAACCCCGAGTTCCGAAGCAAGGGCAGAGGCAGGGCCCCATTTCTTCATCTTCCTTCCTTCTCTTCCCATGTCCGTCCCTGCGCATTCCTGGGCAGTGTTACAGGGCGCTCAGCACCTCTTTTATGGGGAATGCTGTTCCACAGCTATGTTCTCTTGCCCCGCTGTGCGGGCAAACGCTCCTTTTCAAAGCACGGTTGCTACATCTGTTGATTCTTTATGAGGCCACGGAAAGCTGCTGCTCTCAGCCAGGGCTGTGACAGGCTGGATTTATGCTCCTGGTTCAGCTGGGGAAGTGCAAACCAGATGGGGAGCTGGCAGCCGGCTTTGGTCTTCAGCTTCATCCAGTTCTTTGCCCCTGTTAGCAAACGGTTCCTTCTCTACCCTCCCTGGATGTTCAGTGGAGGAAGTGGTGGTGGTGGGGAGACAGGGAAGGAGGACTATTTAGCACACACAGCTCAGAGGGCTTCTGTGCACAGCCCAGGGATCCAGGGAGTGGGGGTGCATTTCTTTGCAGTACATCCTCCTCCCAACCCAAACACCATAGGAAACCCAGATGCTGCAGGAAACAGCTTTGGCCAACAGGGAAGCAGCAAATAAATCTCCTTCTCGGGGGATGAAAAATTGCACTTTCTTTTCCAAAAATTCAACCTCTCATGTCTGCTCCCCCACACACACACCATACCCCAATTCTGCTTTCACACCTGCCTTCGCTATTCATAGGTGGGTGGATCATTAACAGGAATGAACCGATGCCACCACAAGTCAGATACCTCCCACTGCTAGGCCAGAAGATGGATCCTTGTCCTAGATAAAAATGTCCCATCAGTCCTTACACGAGGAGCTGTAAGGCGCAAGAAAGCCTCTGATGCAACATCCCTAGCATCAGTTTGGAGCAACAGAAGGCTGGGCAGCTCACATGGAGTGACAGGATCATGGCATCCCAGACAACTGTCTCCCAGCGCACCTGGAGTTAGACGGACACAGATAGGCCAGCAAAGTTTGGCCAGCAACGTTTAGCCAGCACAAGGGGCATTGTAAAGTATGTTTGGACCACTCTCAGAATCAGAGAAGCCAGCATACAGACGTGAGCCATCCTCCCTCACTGTGTGTGGTCCAAACGTGCTTTACGGTAGCCCTGGTGCCAGCCAAACTTTGCTGGCCTAACTGTGCCCTGCCTAACTCCAGGTTAGGATTGTGCCCCCAGTCCAATGTGTTCCAATATTGGACATTTGCATCCTTTCTTTTTGCATCCCAATATTTGTGTATTTATATTAGATGTCCTTTTTAATTTTTTTTTTAAAAACGCAAAGTTAGGATTAGGGCTGGGAATGAGAAGCTTAAGATATACTGTATAACATGAGGTTTATTGCCCAGTAATGTTTTCTTTGGTGCCCAGTTATAGTGGGATGCAAATGACCAGGATGCAAAAAAGAAAACCAGGTGCAAATGTCCAGGGACACCAAAGACCAGGACACACTTGACCAGGACACAGTCATCCAAGAGGCAAATACCCCGTACCCTCTCATGGATAAACAAGGCTAATACACATGCTTGGTGAAACCCTGATTGGCGACATCAGTGATATTCACGGCATCTTGCAAACCAAACAAAATATGGAATTTCAGTATGTGGATTCTGATTGCAAATTCTTAAATCCAGGTCTAAAGGACTTTGTCAAGACTCCTGAGGAGGAGGGGGAGATTCACCAGGCACCAGGATAAATGCCAGATGGGTCTAAAAGGATCCTTCCCTGCCTGCTTAAGAGAGACAGGCCCAGGATGAGATAGGCCATGTGAGACACACTGAGAAGGGCTGTCACCATCGACTCTTGGTCCAATCCTAAAAGGGAGACTCTGGGATGCTAGTCTGCCCTGGATATACTGGTACTCTGGTGTGCCCACCAAATGACAAATGATAGACTCAATCCTATCCCACTTCCCAGCACTGATGCAGCCATGCAAATGGCTGCTGTACGTTTTGCTGTGGAGGGACAATTACTGAGGCCTCCTCAAAGTATGGGAACAAATGTTCCCTTATCTCAGGGCTGCATTGTGTCTGCATTGGTGATGGAATTGGATAGGATTGGGTAGGGTTACCAGATACAAACTGGGACAGAGTGCCTATACCTTTAACCATTGTATAGAAGAGGGGATTGTGGCAGGTGCAGCTTTTGAAACCCTTCCATGATGAGCTGCACCTGCCCAAATTCCTCCTTCTATTCAGTGGTTAAAGGTATAGGCACTCTGTCCCAGTTTGCATCTGGTAACCCTAGGATTGGGCCCTCAATCAGGTTAATTCTGAACCTGAATCAGAAGAGTTCACCAATCCCTATTATATCAGCCCAGCAATTTTCAACATTTTTCTTTTCACTGCACACTGACTTCTATGGTTCTCTCTATGGTCTTTGCCTGTGATGTCATTTCCAGCTCTTGCCAAACTTGTTGAGGTTCCATGTCTCTGTTTCTAGGGCAACTGTCTGTAGAAGTGTACAGCGGTGGAGGAAGAGGGACAGACAATTTGTTACTACCAACAGAGTCACAGAACTCAAAAGGGGTTTTTCAGTTATTTTCAACACTGTGCTCCAGAGTTCCACAGCATGAATGCAGACCTTTTGCAGCACACAATTGTGCCACTATCTTGGCCTAATCCACCTCACAAAATTCTTGTTAAGCTAACAAACATCTCTGATCACTCTAGATGGAAGTTATAGGAAAGAAATAAGTAATTTTGCTTTGAGTTATATAAAATGCATCAAGAAGGGGAGAAGAGACGGGAAATTTGAAAGAAGAGGTTTGCTACACAACTTCTAGCATGACAGGTAGGGGTTCCAGTGACTTCAGGGCTGCCCCATTCTAGCCAAACAGTTCGATCAAACAGTATTTATACACTACTTTCAACACAAAGTTCACAAAGTGGTTCACAGGCCAAAAAATAGTTAAATGGCTCCCTGTCCCAAAAGGGCTCACAGTCTTAAAAAAAATGCAGACCCCCACCACAGCCACTAGAATAGACACTGCACAGGGGTGAATAGGGACAGTTATTCTCCCCTGCTAAATATAAGAGGAACACTACTTGAAAAAGTGCCTCTTGCTCAGTTATCAGAAGTTCAGTGTCTAGGTATTTACTGTTAAACCACGTTAAACCAGTTCAATGTCTAGGTATTTACCGAACATCAAATATGGCAGATATATATGCAAACAATTACGGATCCCATATAAACAGGATATCTCTAGTCTTGGCAAAAATGGTTTGAGTGTAAAAATACCTTGGATCAGAAAGATTGCAACACTAAAAACAAATGTTCCCCCTCGATTATTGCTTAGATTTGAGAATGTTCTTCATAACAAGCTCATTGGCAACTTTGAAAACCTGGCCAGACCTTCTAGTGCTCTTTGGGTGGGATGAGACGTGGGCAAGCATCCCAATTGCAGCACAGGAGAAGCCGTGCAAAAGGGAGATGCTAATGGTTCCAAACAGAATTTTACAAGCGGAACCTGCAACATTGCATCTCCGCAACCTCATCCTCGCCTCCAGGACAGGGGCTCAAGTAGGCCAACTCTTTCCCTTTGGGGTCCCTGTGGGTTTCTGGTTCTTTTTTCCCCAGCTGCTACCATCAGCATTCCCTGGTGCCTGGAGATCGCTGAGCCTGGCCACCGAGCAATCCTCATTGCGCTATGGTTGTCTTGGTGGGGAAAGGGGTTCCTTGGCTTGTTCTTTTAACTTACAAACCTTTTTACTTCCCCATCCCTAGAAAGTCCCCCAAATATGTAGGAACGTCTACCTTATTTTGGGCCGGCTCAGTTTTGCTTCTAGTCTGATCGGGGCCGGCTCAAGGAGTGGCTGGGCCCAATGCAGGGCATTCCTATGGGCCCCCCCCCTCCCCACGAGGTCTCCCACTCACCGAGAAGAGCACTTGTGTGGCACCTGGAAACAGTTGGTGGTGACCGGATGACGACACTTCCAACTGCTTCCAGGAGGCCCGTTTTGGGCAGTTCGGAGGCTGGGGCAGGTGGGAGGGCCCAAGGTAAAGCTGCCCTGCTTGCCCCACTGACCTACAACCCCAACAGCCTGACTGCAGCAGTAGGCAGTATGCTCACTGCACTGGTGTGAGGGCCCCCAAAGAGCAGTGCCCGATGTGGTGACATTGGCTTTGGTGACAGTGCCCTTGAGTTGCTATTAGTACATATAGATGCTTGGATGCTTCTCACCTGATGTTATTTCCCAGTGGATGCGTGCAGAAAAATATAATGCCTGACACTGTACAGAACAAAGGCTTCTCTTAATGCCCTTGACACTGCAGTAGTCATATACCGCTATTCCAGCCATCTCTGCCAATAATCCTGGTAGATTATCTAGCTATTTGGGACAAACATGGGAAATCCTTGGGTCCCTCCATTTCCTTGTTGACTACATTTGCATTTAATCAAAGTTTTCCTCTGCGTGGAAATAAACTAGGTTTAAGCCAGGAATGATTGTGCTGGAATGATTAAGCCAGGAATGATTAAGCTTGTCCTTTAAACGGCACAAGCCATGTTGAAAAACCACATAAATGAACGGTGCTCGTATTTGACGGGTTGCACTGGTTTCAATTAAGGGATTATATAATTTCTAAGATAAGAAGTGCCATAATAAGCTGAAAACAAGACCCACTTTAATATGGCAAGGAAGACAAAAGGGGTACTGTCAAAGCTATATTTCTTATGGCCCACCCCTATAGGGCACTGGAGGTGGCGGAATTCACAGTCTGCCGACGCAAGTGCCACAGCGATATCGTGAAAGACATGCCGCTGCTGTGCGCTTCAGAGCTGCCGGCACAAATGGCTGGAGACCCCTCATGCGGGTGGCAGTGCGCTGTGAGCAGTAGTTTGCTGGAGCAGGTAAGGTTGTGGAAGGGGTGGTTTGAAAGCAGGAAGGGGAGGATTGGGGCCGGGAGCAGGGCAGGGGAAACATATCAAGGGCAGGAGGAAGTTGATCCTGGCTGCAGCAGCGCTCAATCAATCAATCAATCAATCAATCAATCAATCAATCAATCAACAGGTGCTTATATACCGCTTTTCAACACGAAGTTCACAAAGCGGTTTACAGGCAAATAGTATTAATAAAGTTAAATGGCTCCCTGTCCCAAAAGGGCTCACAATCTAAAAAAAGGCAGACTGCCAGCAACAGCCACTAGAAAGACTGTGCAGGGGTGAAGAGGGACAGTTACTCTCCCCCTGCTAAATATAAGAGGAACACCACTGGAAAAAGTGCCTCTTGCCCAGTTAGCAGGGGTAGCACAACATGATGCTATCCATGTTTTCCCATCCCAAAATGCCACCAGGCTCTCCTTGGACTCAGACGAGCAAAACAGCTGCCCTTGGTCCGAGGAGGCCCACTGGGGACCAGGCAGCTGTAATGGCCGGTGCCAGCTCCCAAAAAATCATCTGGGTGTCTCCTGGCCTCTGGGAGTCCTAGTGGAGTTGTTCCCAGGGGAAACATCCAGGAGAATTTGGACACAGACCAAGAGCCCCAGCTGTTACTCATCTTACTGCACAAACTATCATCAGTGGTGTAGTTCAACAAGCAAGTGTCTGTGTGGGATTGGCCAGCTAATCAACTCTTGGCCATTCAGCTGGTATTTTGGCCAATAAAAGCCTGGCCTTGGGGCCTTTACTTGGCCCCCGGACCTTGAATAAATCTAGCAGGCTGCGTTGTCCGGAGGGTCGCCTGAACGCTCCCCCAGATTCTGCTGGAGGCTGTGTTGCCTGGGGCGGGATGCCTAATTGTGCCTGGAGACACCTCTGGGGTTCAGAGGTGCTCCTGTGTTCTATGTTTGTTAATGTTTGTGGCTGTTCTGGAATAAAGTCTTGTCATTTATGTGTAGACTAACCTTGAACATCATTTATTCCTTCCTCTGACCAAAAAAGCCTGCAGCCCCTGGCAGGAACCGTGGCTGTGGCAAAACAGCAGTCTATGGAGGCGTAACGATAAAATATTTCTGCTTACATCATTCAGGCTGTCTGGTTCCCCCACCACCACCACCACCACTGCATGCAGCGTGAGCTCCGTCAGCATGGCTGAATGGGAGCGGATGGTGTGTGTGTGTGTGTGTGGGGTAGGATTGGGCTCTTATCGTTGACACTAGACACTTGCATGGGAAGAAATTAACAAACAAATGGGGGACAATAATCCGCCTTACTGTTCTTGACAAACTTACACCATAATCCTACTCATGTCTCCTTGGAAATAAGTCTCATTGTGTTCCATGGGGTTTACTCCTATAAAACTGTGCGCATGTGGACCCCCATATCCATGGATCCCAATTATCCGCAGTTCGGGGGGGAGGCCCCCTTACATTCCTTTATTTTTACTTTGGGTTGCTAAAAACCTTATTTGGGGGGGGCGGAAGGAGAGGAGATACTTAACATGTGCTATTCTTAACATATGGTTCCCTCTTATCTGCAGTTTCAGGTATCCATGGGAGGGCTAGGAAGCTATCCCCCGTGATACCAGGAACACCTATATGGGATTGTAGCTGTAAAATAAGATTTGAGGGGAAAAAGGTCCAGCATCTTTTCCATGCATTGAACTAAAAAATAACTTATACTATACATAGTGTTACAATAACACTATGAATCCTTGAGATCTCTCTCTCTCTCTCTCTCTCTCTCTCTCACACACACACACACACACACACACACACACACACACACTCACTCACTCACTCACTCACTCACCCCCAAAAAATTATAAACCTGGTATTGACAACTGTTGATTTCTGTACACACTTGTCGATCTGCCTCACCCCACATAAGCATACTCGTTGGGTGGGGCAAAATGGCACATAGAATGACATTACTGACTAACATTCCTTTCAATTCACTCACTACTTGATGAGCTATTTAGAGAAGCTTATAAAAAGCAACATTAATTTCGGATTTTATCACAGCTGAAAATATTTTGATTGCTTCACAGTCAGTGGCATATCTCAGCCAAGCTAACTAAACCCTCAAAACCTGGTGGCAGGAGATCTGGAAAATTGCTGAAATGGCATAACACAGAGAACATTTGTACAATTGTGGTTACCCCTTACTTGTTTTTGAAAACTGTGATATATCATCCAGACATAAGCAAACAATATTGTTTTAGTACTTGAGATGTAGCACTTTAGCATTACGTTCATTAGGGTGTTTTCTCTGTAAACTATTGTAAATTGTAAATCTTTTTTGTCCTGCAATTCTTTCTCTGAATTTAATTATGAATGATTGTAAAACATTGTTATGTAACATTTCTTTTCATATTTGTGAACATGATGTACTAATTACACAAAAAAATTTAGGCTGATTGGTTGATGCAGATTTTAAGTTGGAAGCCAAAGGCTTTGGTTTTAATCGTGCTTTCCATTTGCGTTTTGCAAGATATTTTTATATTCCACCACTCATTTTTCATTGGTTAATAAGAACATGCTACCATGTCAGTTTGATTATTTGCAAATATCCTCAGTTTATATTGTGCATATTAAGCAGACATGAAAAACACACTGTCCCATGGGAATGCAGTCCCATGGGAATACAAAATCAAGTGTCCTTTGGAAGATGACTCCAGAGCAAACAGGTAAATAAGCCAAGCCACACCGCAGGAGGCAAACTAAATGTCATGATCATCAGCCATCTTGTGAAAGGGGCCCCAGATAATATGATCAGTCGGACCCTATGGCAGTGGCAAACCATCTGCAATTTGGCCTCATTTCTGCTTTTTACATGCCGTGACTTTGCCTCAGACCCTGTTCAGTTTCATGATGCAGACTTGGGAAGTGATATGAAAAGAGAGTGCTTCTGAGCCTGGACAGAGTGCCTTTTTGTCACTACCCAGCAATCACAATCAACTCACAGAGGTTTGGAACTGGTGGTCAGGAGTTCCCAAACGTGGGCTGGCAGGGGCCTCTCCCCCTGGGTCTCTAGTTCAGTTGAGATCTTGGATCACTCTGAGAGTGCAATCCTGAGCCTGTCTACTAAAACGCAAGTCCCATTGTGTTAAATGGCACTTTCTCCCAGGAAAGTGTGTATAGGATTGCAGCCTAATTCTGGTACAAGCAGATACCTCTCCTTCTCTAACCAGCCCAATCAATCATCAACCGTTGCTGATTCCAGTGGTTTCAACCTGGCAGGAATGAGAGGATGGAATATTTGAGTAAGAATGAGTGCTGCAGCCTGCTTTGCCTGAGCCAGGTTATTGCTAGGTTCACTGACATCCATCTATTCCCCTCCCTCTCCAACCTTATGATAGGAACCTCTCAGCTAAAACGCACCAATGGCAAGATGGTGATCAAGATGCAGA
Organism: Lerista edwardsae; assembly: GCA_029204185.1. NCBI lineage: Eukaryota > Metazoa > Chordata > Lepidosauria > Squamata > Scincidae > Lerista > Lerista edwardsae. The sequence goes on along the minus strand of JAJKFI010000124.1, from coordinate 3,321,181 downwards.
AGTAGCAGAGAGATGGGTTAGAAAGAAAGAAAAAATCCCTTCCAATCACCTATCCAGTTTACAGGGAGACATTGCACTTTGTAAAATTCTACCTTCTGTGTGTAGCTTCTTAAAGCTACAGGAGCTCTATCAGAATGAAACTTAGAGCAGAATCCTAACCTGAAGTTAGGCCGACATAGTTAGGCCAGCAAAGTTTGGCTGGCACAAGGGACAATGCAAAGTATGTTTGGACCACTCTCGGAGTTAGAGAGGCCAGCGCACAGACGCGCACCATCCTCTCTGACTCCGGGAGTGGTCCAAACATGCTTTAAGGTGGCCCTTGTGGTGGCCAAACTGTGCTGGCTTAACTCCAGGTTAGGACTGCAATCTTAAAATACTTAAAGCATTAGTAGCTCTGACGGGCTTGTCTTTTGATATTAGTAGCCAGATCAGAGGTACTTCTGTTTAATACACAATATTTCTATCTTTCTGCCAAAAAGGGGCATAGCCTTAGATGGGAGGGAGTGGTGCTGAAGAAGTGAGGCTAAACGATCCAGCCCAACTTTACTTGGAAGCAACTTTTTCCCCTACACACATCACTGCTGAAATCCTTTGCAGAGCAGCAGAGAAGTCCAAAACCAAAGAAACCACAAAATAGGACTGCAGCTTGAAGAGAAAGCCGAGGGATCCACTAGCTATTCGTTCATATGCTGAAGGGGAGGGAGGAGGCAAGGGAGTGTTCCACTGTAAAGCACAGAAAACCACATGACACAACCACATGTGACACACTCAAGGACTCCAAGTCCCGGCGTTCCAGCCCCAAACGTCAGAGCCCATGAGGAAAACGTTAGCCTGGACTGAAGATGCAACAGACACCAGATTCTGCTGGCAAGCCTGCAGAGAACTGGAGCCAAGTAAACAGAAATACAGTCAGGCTATCCAGGATGGAAAAGGAAAAAAAAGAAAAAGCTCTTTCCAAGATCTTTGGACCTTTCCAAGATTTACACAAAAGAAACCAACCCGGAAACCTTCGAGAAGAACAAAACAACCTCATTAGGAAAATGACCACTGCTGATAAAACCCAACCAGAGAACAACAACTAAGCCCCCCTGGGCATCTCATGACAACAGAGCGTCTGGAAGTGGAACCAGGGTTGAAATACAAAACCAGGAAGTTTGACAGATTCCAAACATTCTTTCAACTGGAAAGGGAACTATGGTATTGGGCGTGTTCAGGCTGCCCTAGGTAAACACATTTATGGCCCAATCCTATCCAACTTTCCAGCGCCAGTGTAGCCACAGTGCAGCCCAAGACAGACAAATGATCCCTTACCATGAGGAGGCCTTCAAGACTTCCACACCGCCACAGAATGCAGCACCCACCCCACTGAGATGGCTACATCAGGGCTGGAAAATTGAATAGGATTTGGCCTTCACGGAACAATCCTAATCTGGAGTTAGGCCGGCACGGTTAGGCCAGCAAAGTTTGTCTGGCACAAGGGCCACCATAAAGTATGTTTGTAGTACTCTCAGAGTCAGGGAGGATGGCACATGTCTGTGTGTTGGCCTCTGATTCCGAGAGTGGTACAAACATACTTTGTGGTGTCCTTTGTGCCAGCCAGGCTTTGCTGGCCTAACTGTGCTGGCCTAACAAGCTAGAATTGCGTTCTTAATCCAGTCTCATCTATCTGCAAGATACCTCCCTTGGGATGCTTTCAGGAAGCTTGTGACCCGGTGTGATGGGGCTAAATGGGAAGACCTAGGGTTAAACCCTGGCTCAGATACATCCTTACTGGGTGGCCTTGGAGAAATCACCAAGTTTTAGTAATTAAAAATGGCTTGGCATGATTCTATGAGTAGCATTTCAGTGGCCTCTCAGGAACTGTTTATTGCTCATGTAAGTTATTACATTTTTGTCCCACCCTTCCTCCAAGGGGCTGATGATGGCATATAAGACTCTCCCCCTCCATCATTTTATCCTTACAACAGCCTGGTGAGGTGGCTGGGAAAGAAAATGAAATGCTCAAGGCCATTCAGTAAGCTTTGTGGCAGTGGCTGAACAGGGTCCTGAATTCAGGGCATCCCAGTCCTGGTCCAGCACTAACCACTACACCACACAGCTCTCAAACTGCTTTCAGTGAGGCTTGCAGACCAATCCTTTGAAAGTGTCCTTAGATATAAAACCTAGCGCATTCAATGGATCTTATTCAGTGATGTCATTCAGGGGGAACGGACCAGAACAGGCGTTCCGGATCCTAACGGGCTCCGTGGCTGGTTCCGGGTTCCCAGCAAGTGCCAATCAAAAGTGAATTCCTGTTCCTAAATCATTTGAATGACACCACTGATCTTATTCCTAGGTGACTATGCATAGGGCTGCAGCCTGTGTTCTCAGAAGCTCCTCTGCTTACAAGGCTCCCCCATTTACAGCTTAGAGTAGGTCTCTCATCCAGGGCAGGAAAGGATGCCAAAGTTGCTGTGTTGGAAACAGTTCCATAGAAAGAAAGGCTCTGCAGCTCTTGAACGTATCTCTCCCGGTTCTCATCTGTCATCAGTCAGTCATCTGTCATCAAACTGGCTCTATAAAAGACAATCACAAAATAGAAAGGGAAAGAGGCATTTGGCATTTAGATGTGCATTCTAACCAAAGGCACATTGCAAACATTCTTGCAGTTTCTTTTCTTGCTGCAATTCTAGCAATTATGGGGTGGAAAAGGTGGAAAGGAAATTGCCTTGTATCTGTAGAGCTTCTGTCAGATTACAGATTTTTGTGGAAAGCCAATATAATGCAATAATACTGATTAGAACTTAATGTTGAAAAACCAGGTCAAGGAATAGATGAAGGTGGGACAAGGACAGAGTGCCTTTCTTTTGGCCTGAAAGAGGGGAGGGGGTGATGACAATCTATACACCAGGACATTAAACAGGCCACTAGGGGGCAACCTTGTTCTAATTAGCAGCTCCTGCCCCTGAGGTAGGAAATGAGCAGCATCCCTTTAGAAAAACGGAGGTTTGAAATGTGCACATGAGAACTTCTCCTGGGAATACTGACTCTGCAGTATGTAAACGAACCTCCCCACAAATCCATCCCTGAACTGGAAAAAATGCCCTGAAAGCTTGAAACTGACGCAATAGATTTGACGTTCGGATGTTGAAATCTTGGAACATCTCGCGAAGGACTTTGAAAAACAGAGACGGTGACTGCAGATCCAGACTGAGAGCGCAATCCTAACCTGGAGTTAGGCCGGCACAGTTAGGCCAGCAAAGTTTGGCTGGCATAAGGACCCCCGTAAAGCACATTTAGACCACTCTCGTAATCAGGAAGGATGGCACACGTCTATGTGCTGGCCTCTCTGACTCTGAGAGTAGTCCAAACATTCTTTATGGTGTTCCTTGTGCTGGCCAAACTTTGCTGGCCTAACTGTGCTGGCCTAACTCCAAGTTAGGATTGCGCTCTCAGTGAAATGTGTTACTTCCTCTCCCCGTCCCCCATTAGGTCTCGTACGGGCACACAGGCACAGTGACAGCAATGCACATGAACAGGCATTTGTTCAGGCACATATAAACACAACCCCTGACACAAAGAGCCCCATGATATATGCACATGCGCAGTGTACCTCCCCCAGCTCCAGCCTCATTCCCGGAGACGGCGTGTCGTGCCGTCGGGCAGAATCGCAGGAAACACCTTGTCCCTGGAAAGCAGCAGTGCTGGGCCTGGCGCAGAGGCCTCTTCCTTCTAGGGCATTGTTTATAACACAGCTACTCGGGCTTCCTTTTCCACCTCGGATCGGGCGGGGGGGGGGGGGCTAACATATGATGCAAGAGCAGGGCGGGGAAGCCTCATAAGTGGCGAAGCTTCTCAGAGCGAAAGCTGCAGCAGTCCTGGGCACACTGACTTGAGAAGAAGCCCCACTGAGCACAATGGGAATTGCATCACCTCGCACGTCAAGATTGGACCTAAAGTCCCACTAACTGCAGCATGGCTTAAGGGAGCTGTGTGGCGTACCGGTTAGAGGGCCTGCCTCACTGGAGAGACCTGGATTAAAATCCCTGTTCAGCCATGAGGCTTACTGGATAATCATTGGCCAGTCATTTTCTTTTAGTCTAATCAACTTTACAGAGCTGTTGTGAGGCCAGAACGGGTGGGGGAAGAAACCATGTATATTATGCTAAACTCTCTGGAGGAAGGGAGCCCAAGCCCTCTAGACACATGCCAAATCCTGCCCCTCATATATCTGATGATGTGCCAGCCTCTGCTCTGCCCACTCTCCAGTGTTCTAGCTCAGCCTCCCCTCCCCTCCGGATTTCCTCTTCCTCCCTGTCCCCCTCTTCCAATCCAGGGAGTGGAAGGAGAAGGAGGAGCACTGGAGGCAAGGAGGCTGACAGAGAAGGACACCCTTGCACCAATCTGCTGCCTGAAGCAATTGCTTCAGTTGCCCTCATAGATAGCCAGTCCTGTGCAGTATAAAAACATCTCTCTCTCTCTCTCTCTCTCTCTCTCTCTCTCTCTCTCTCTCTCTCTCTCTCTCTCTCTCTCTCTCTGTGTGTGTGTGTGTGTGTGTGTGTGTGAGAGAGAGAGAGAGAGAGAGAGAGAGAGAGAGAGAGAGATTTAAATATTACTAGTTTGTTTTGTGGGTTTCAGTAGCATTTAATCATGACCAAGTCTGGCTTACTGAGCTGAGTCACGCTTTGATAGATCTGGGATCTACCAAACCTCACAGTACAGCTGGAATCCAGCCAGTGCCGCCTATGATTAGAGGTTGCATCCAATAATAAATCATTTGGATCCAGGAATAAATCACGTGTAGGTTACTTGGTTAGGATTCTCTGGTTAGGATTCTCAGTGATTGCATGCCAGGCACTGTGTATCTTGTCAATCTGCTTTTCTCTTGGAACTTTTTTTATATTGGTTCCATCGTGTGGTCATTCTTGGTCTCTGTTTGCCACCTGTCAAATGGGAAGAAATGGAAAGAACATGTTTCACTGCTGAATTTTTCTGAATTGTAATTTTAAAGCACTTTGTAACCTCAGGTCTGAGGATCAGCCAAGGCAAAGCACTTTTAAGCCCCATTGGGTTCAGTGGGATAGAATTAAGGATGTGCAGGATGTGATCTGTCAATGAAATCCATGAGTTTGACTGGATTGGGCCCTTGAATGCTCATGACCAGGGATGCAACTGCAGGAATTGCAAGATCCGGCTGATTGGACCACCAATGTACATGAACACTGGGTGCAACTAATTGGATAACCAATGAAAATGTAGGTGGATAAGCTAACCCTCAAATGCAACTGAGGACCATAAAAAGGTAACACTCACACTCTAGCACCAAAAGTTACAAGTCACCCCTTAAGGAGCTGTAGAAGTGCTGAGCTTTTGTTTGACCCATTTGTTGACACAAATGTGAAAGGAAGCTGGTGGTGACTTTTTCCTCAGCACCTAAGGAATGAATGCCTCCAACTGAGCATCCTTTATGTGCTTGGCCCTTTCAAATGCTAATACATTCACCTTGCAGCCCTGCCCCTATCTTTTCCTTCTCCCTTTGATCCTCCTCTGGATGCCTGAAGAAACCCACATCAGTTTTAAAGTGTCTATTTGAAGCTCTTCTATCACTCTGCTTGGCCACCAGTACATTGTTCAAAGAAAAGATACCTATCTAAGCAGAACAACATGAGATTCAGCATGACAAAAAGATCTGCCCACTGGATCAAATGAACTAATGGAATTGATTTTTAAAATGAGAGATGCTGGGGCTCAAAGCTGAAAAATCTCATCTTTCCAAGTCAGAGGCTGCAGTTACGGTTCCTCAGTGGACTCTGAGCACTCTGAATGTGCTCAGAGACATTCTTGTGATTACATTGGAAATTACCTTATCTTGTGTCAGGTCATTGGATTGGCTAGCTCAGTATTGTCAATGGTGGTTGTTCCTGAACAGGAATTTTGCTTCAACCTACCTGGAGATCCCCTTTCATGGATCACTGCCAACAAAGGTTTGCATAGTCAAAGCGATGGTTTTCCCAGTAGCAATGTATGGCTGTGAGAGCTGGACCATAAGAAAGGCAGAGCGCCGAAGAATAGATGCTTTCGAATTATGGTGTTGGAGAAGACTCTTGAGAGTCCCCTGGACTGCAAGGAGATCCAATCGGTCAATCCTCCAGGAAGTCAAGCCTGATTGGTCCCTGGGAGGACAAATCCTGAAGCTGAAGCTCCAATACTTTGGCCACCTCATGAGAAGAGAGGACTCTTTAGAAAAGACCCTCATGCTGGGAAAGATTGAAGGCAAAAGGAGAAGGGGGCGGCAGAGGATGAGATGGTTGGATAGTGTCACCGAAGCAATGAACATGAAATTGGGCGAACTCTGGAAGCTAGTGGAGGACAGGGAGGCCTGGGGTGCTGTGGTCCATGGGGTCGTGAAGAGTCGGACACGACTTAGCGACTGAACAACAACCTGGAGATACTTGCACCTGGGACTTTCGCTGTACAGAGCAGGTGCTCTGCCACAGCCCCTCCCTGTATTATTTCATATTCTCTGGAGCTGAGCCCTAGTCCTGAAGACAGATTGCAGGGCAAAGCCCGAGTGAATTTTTTTATTGCAGTTTGAACTCTGCATGGGAAGGTCACCAGCTGGAGCTGCCAATGAGGGCTGACACCTTTTTCCGGGGAAGGAGTGAGAAGCATTGTTCTTTTCCCTGGATGCACATTGGAAGTTCTACCATTGATTATGATTATTTGAGAAAGGCTCCAGGCAAACCACTGCAGAAAACAAAATTGGGATCAATGCTGAGATCAACAGGACTTTTTCCAAGCACGCTGAGTCTGGCAGTGCAATCTGGTTCTCTGTCCCCACCGGTCCAACAGTTGCTGCAGATTCTCCCTGGTCTGGGTTGCCATGTATTACGACAGTTTTGGGCTGTCAGCATTATTCCCTTTGGACGTTAGTGTGCACTGGTGCCTAGCTTCATGGTGTTGAAACAGTGCCTGCACAACCCCAAGTGAGCTGATAGTTCCTTCCTGCCCCCGTGACCTGAGGGGATGTGAATAACATGGGTGGAACAACAGACAATCTGTTTCAAGCAGAAATTGCCTAGAATTATAGAGCACTCTTTTCATTCCAGATTAATTAGGGCCAAGATAACTTTCCTGCCTGACTCTAAATTCATAGTCCTTACTGCTGACAAGAAACACAACTCGATGAAGAAAGAAAAAACTTTGACAAAATAGAGAAAACATCCATGACCCCTTTCCTCCTCTTTAGCCCCCTCCCCATTCGAACACAGTAGGAAAGCTACTGTCTGTTACTCATTCTACTTCTTGAGGACTGGACCCAGAGAAAGAATGGAGACCACAATATTATGCAGCATATAGGACATATTATCTTTTTGCAATGTAGTTTGTGTTTTAAAAATATTTATTACTGTTAACTGCTTAAAGTCTTTTTTTAGGTTGACCAATCAGGGCACAATCCAAGGCCAGTGGGCCAGCGCCATATCCGATGCTGCATAGGAGAGGCTGGAGCCCCCCCACACACACACACACAGCAAGGGAGCGTTCGCTCCCTTACCATAGGGGAGGCTCCAGCCTCCCCTATGTGCTCCTCAGGTCTGCGCCCGCTAAAGAGGGGGCACAGATCTGAGGAGACCGTGCGGCCCGAATCGGGGCCTCGCAGCCAGGATTAGGATGTGGACATATGGCCACCTCCCAAGCCTGCCCATGTCCCACTCAAGTCCTGCCCCCCCGCCTCCCTCCCTCTCACCAATTCCCGTCCTGATATGGGACAGAGCCTCCCTCGCGCCGACCGACTTCAGTTGGTGCAAGGGAGGCTCTCCGTCAGCGCTCTGAAGCCGACGCTACTCACTGCATAGGCTTCAGAGCATTAGTGCCGACGCGGGGGTACTGCTTGGCATCCCCACATTAGCGCCAATGCTGTAGCACTGACACAACGACTGAGCATCAGCACTATGCACACCATAGGATGGCGCTGCCCATGAAACGGAACAAAACAAGTAAGGTTGTTCTATACTGTGAACTCGAAGGACAAATACTGAAGCTGAAGTGTCCTTAGAAGCTCAAATACTTTGGCCACCTTATGAGAGGAGAGGACTTTTTAAAAAAGACCCTCACGCTGGGAGAGATTGAAGGCAAAAGGAGAAGGGGGCAGCATAGGATGAGATGGTTAGATAGTGTCACCGAAGCAATGAACATGAAATTGGGCAAACTCCGGAAGCTAGTGGAAGACAGGGAGGCCTGGCGTGCTGTGGTCCGTGGGGTCGCGAAGAGTCAGACACGACTTAGTGACTGAACATCAACAACAACAACATCATACTTTGAACAGATACAACATAGTGGCTAAGAGCTGTAAATCAGGGACCTCTGCTACAAACTCACTATTGGGCCTGTCCCTCTCTCTCCACCTCAGACCACTAGCTGCAAGTTTAGGATAATCATACTGATCAACCTTGCAGGGGTGTTGCATGACAAGACAGTGTACGTGAGTTGTTTTAAACACAAAAGCGCTATACAAATGATGTGAAGTATTATTAGACCATTGGTCCATTGAGCCCAGTACTACCAACTCTGACTGGCATCATATCTCCAAGGTGCCTGACAAATGTTTAGATTCCACCAATTGAAGCTGACAGCTTTTGCATGCAAAGGATGTGATCTACCACCAAGTGATGACCCCTTACTTAGAGCAGGACCTCTGCACCAAATGCCAATTCTCATTTCATACTAAATCACATCACAACAGGATGCTGGTTTAACGATTTGGTCATGACACGTTCTTTCTGTCATCACAGCAACCTTGTGAGAAGCAGGGGTCAGCTGCCTTTATTTATTTACAATCGCCACCTTTCAAATAAAACTATTCACTGCGGCTTTGCAACTCTTTGAGAAATGCAAATAAAAACAATCTGTACAAAAAACAGTACCACTAAATTAATAAAACCAAAAGTCAAAGGAAAATTCATTTTAAAGGAAGTGAGAAGCGCCACTCATCCCCAACATTCAATGGAATAAAAGGCACTTTCCCCATCTATGAAGGTGAGGACACAGGAAGACCTTTGGGGAGACAGCATTGCACAACTCTGGAGCCACCGCAGCAAAGGCTCTCCTCCTGGCAGATGGCAACCCTACCTCCCCAAAGGAAGGCCCCTGCATCCGGGCCTCACTAGCAGGCTTTAAGACCTTGGAGGAGAAGGCACTCCTTGAAACCCCATGAACTACAGTACACTTCTCCTGAACCCAGTTCTTTGCTGCTCTCTATAGTCACCACAAGGTGACATAAGGGAAAGGGGCGTGGTGGCGCAGCGAGTTAAACCGCTGCTGCTGGGCTTTCCGACCAGAAAGTTGGGAGTTCAAGACTGCGCGACGGAGTGAGCTCCCGTTGCTTGTCCCAGTTCCTGCCAACCTAGCAGTTCAAAAGCACCTAAATGCAAGTAGATAAATAGGGACCACTTCGGTGGGAAGGGAACGGCGTTCCATGTGCTACGGCGTAGAGTCATGCTGGCCACATGACCACGGAAGCTTGTCCTCGGACAAAACGCCAGCTCTACAGGCTTTGAAACGGAGATGAGCACTGCACCCTACAGTCGGTCATGACTAGACCATTCGATTGTGGGGAAATCTTTACCTTTATGGTCACCCCAGAGGAAAGTTGAGCCCCCTTTGTTGTGGAAGAAAAGAAAGAGGGAACATGTGTAAAAGAGTGCCCCCTGCTCCACCCTCAGACATGGCGACAACCTCTCCAGAGTAAACCCACCAGCCTCTTTGTGTTGGCTGTGCTCCCTTACTCTCTGACAACAGAATTTTCCCATGAACCCAGATCTGTGCAGAGCTAGCCCCTGTGCGTTGCTGAAGATACTCCCTCGTGGCATGAAGGAAGCCACAATCCTTGCACCTAGCAGGGTTTTTTTTTTTTAATGGGCGGGGATCCTCTGCAAGAAAAAGAGAGATCTCCCCCCATTTAGGCCTGTAGGATATCTGCATGTAGATGTTCCATTTTGAAAAGAGAGATCCAGACCAATCGGAATCCAACACATTTGAGTTCGGAGAACCTGCTGGGATCTCCTTCCCGGAACCTTTTCACTTCTAACAACTGTAAAATGAGAGTGCAATCCTATACCTCCGTTGCGCTGGCGCTGTCCGAACTGTACGTACTGTATGTGCAAATGTATCATTGCATAGGGATTACTTGGGTGCAGAGATAAGCCCACAGAGAGTCAGCAATCGTTCCAGCGTGACGAAGGCTCTCTGAAAATCCAAACTTCTCTCCAGAAACTTTCTAGTAACTTTGACAGAGCAGTCAAACCGGCTTCAGCCTTCACATCAACAGGCAAAGGATCTATTCCACATTCTTGAAACGCAGAGGAGTTTCCTGCTCAATAGTGGCCTCTTGTCCCGCATCAATGACCAAATCAATAACCCCATCAATGAACAAATCGCTCCATAATACGATGGCTCTTTGTATGAAAGTGGGATACTTTATTACATTAAAAACAAATCTGTGGGCCTGTGGCAACCCTTGGGAGATTCCTCTTTCCTGCATCCTGCCCCTCCGCTAAGCCTCTTCTGATCCTGATGCCCAAATTAAGCTCCTGCTGGGCCCAGTTCTCCGCTCCCATCCCTCCCAGTCTACGCACATCAAAGACAAGGCTCATGTCTCTATCACAGCACATAGGTCTCCAGGGCAGAAGGGATGTTGATTTAGCAGCAGCGGTTTGGGGGCAAAAGCCAAGGGGACAGTCTGTGTTTGGCTGCTCGGCATGGATATGGACGGCTGCCCAGCAGCACAGGCTGCCAGACTGCTGAAAGGGCCGGGGCGACGGCAGGAGGGGCCAGCTGCTTAGTCCAATGCCGACTCTACTGCAGCCTCAGTCAAGTGACAACAAAGCATCAGCCAAACAGGGTAGCTGAATGTCCTCTCCAGTGAATCGGCCCCACAACTGCTATTAGCCCTATGCAGAGTTAATAAAATTCTGCTAACGCACAGATCTAAAGCTGTTTCACACATTGCCACTTTTCCTGCACATGGCAAACCGTGCGGGTCAAGTACACTGGCATACGTGCAGCTGAAAATGGGCATCGTGCATGGCTAGCTGCAGTTAATTCCGACAACACTTTGCCTCCCCATCACAGGTAAGAATGTGGTGACGTGAAGCAACACCAGGGCTGGGCAGTTCATTCCATGATAAACCTACTCCTGGACTGTACCACTTCAGCCTGCAAGAGGGGGGTGGTGACATAATGACTGACTGCTCCCCTATACAAAAGAGCATTAGGAGTCAGGAAGGGTTTGAGCATAGGCTTCTTCCTGATGTGCTAGTTCTCTATTTACAGGGGCTGGTTGTTGATGTTGGAGGAGGTATCACTTATCTATTTATTTAATGCATTTATACACCACTTTTTAAAGCAAACTTTTCCCCAAAGCAGTTTACCATATAAAGGAATGAAACATAAGAACGGCATATCCCAGCTGCCTCGTGGGAGGAGGAGTGTGCTGAGAGTCAGCTGCGTCTATGGTGAGAGCAGGGAAGCATCAGCCAGCAGAAGACAGACGGGTGGCTAAAGAAAGAAGGCTAAATCCAGAAAGGAAGATCTGAATGTGTGCAGTTCTTGAAAGATAGAACATTCTGTAAATTGTAAAAACCTTCGGGTTTATGAATAAAGTCTGCCCATGTAAACCGCCTTGAGTTACAGTCACTAGAGAAAAAGAAAGGCGGTATATAAATACATGCATTATTATTATTATTATTATTATTATTATTATTATTATTATTATATTCACAGAAAACATAGCAAACTAACAAACAAAGCGTCATATCAATTCAGCAATATCAATGAAAACCAACTGGCAGCCCAATCCTAACTCGGGCTGGAGCAGGCAGGCTGGCCGGCCTGCGCAGCATCCAAACTCAAGTTGGAGGCGGCAGCAGCTTAGTGCGGGGCAAGGAGACGAACGTCAATCGTGGTAAATTGCAAGTCCAAGCCTCCCGCATTGGCCTGAATTGGGGCCATGCAGGGGTTTGGATGTGGCCTAACAGCTGCATCTAGCCGCCACCCCCTTCCCTGGGCCATCCTGCCCACTGGCACGCCCTCCACCCCCATTCCACCTGTGCAGGAGTGGCCAAATTTGGCCAGCCCAGGAGCAGCTTACCTGCATGGGTGTGCCTGGGTCAACGTTAGTGCTTGCGTCAGCCTAGCGCCTCTTTGGCAGGCGCAGACATGCCTTGCAGCATGTTTGTGACAGCCTTGGGTCAACACAACGCAATGCACATGCGTCAGCCCAGTGGGCACTTTGGATTGCGCCAGCGGTTTCGGAGGGGGTGCCTGCTTGCCTGGGGGGGGCGCGCCGGGTGCCTGGGCAAGCAGCGGAGGGGCGCGCCAACCGGAGGGAGCCCGCGCGGCGGGTGGGCGGGCAGGCGGCGACACGTCACGGACAGGCTGTCAATCAAGCGGTAAGCCCCGCTTAGCGTTCCGGCAGCTCGTTGCCAGATGACACTACTGGATGGTGCCCTAAAAGTAGCATAATTAATTCAAGACTGGACTTGGAGAAAAGCCAAGCAGAATAAAATTGAGAAAGGAGACTTCATTTGGAAACCGCAAGTGGGGGGAGGGCTGGTGTGTTTCCCCAGGCTTGGAGTTCCATAATAATAATGGCACCACAGCACAAAAGGTCCTGTCTCTGGTTCCTCCCAACCACAGCTGCATAAGAGGCAGACCAGAGATCAGGGCCTGAGATGTCAGTTCTGGGGTCCCAGTGCGAACAGGAGCATTCAGGACGCAATCCTAGCCAACTTTCCAGTACCGGAGTAAGGACGATGCAGCTCTGAGGGAAGGGAACAAACATTTCCTTACCTTGAGGAGGCCTCCGTGACTACCAAGGTCATAGCTAAAGAAGTGCAGGGGGGGTGCAATCGCACCAGACAACAAACTTTAGGGGGGCAACAAGCTGAGCTTGACACTAGTGGTCAAAATTGTGAAAACCTTGGTATGTATGGTTAATACCATTTGATGCAGAATTTAATCGAGAATGCAATGAAACAAACCAGAGTGTAATACCTTTATCAAACTTTATGACCAAAAAAACCCTGAAAACGGAAATATAACTGTCATGTAAACATCACGGTTTGGTAAAATAGCTGCTTTGAGGAATAATGCTGTCAGTTATATACCCATGTGGAATTTTATGCAGAATGCAATGAAATGAATTGGAGTGTAATATCTTCATTCTATCAAAGGTTATGGCCAAAAAAAAGAAGAAAAAAAGAAAATGAAAATACAACTGTGATGGCACTTCCAGGGCATCATTTTACCCTCTGCACTGGGCTACACTTTCATTAGCTATGCCAGTGGTGACTCCTACTCCACTGCAGAATGCAGCACATACCCCATAGGCACAGCTATGACAGTGCTGGGCAGTTGGTTAGGATTGCGAGCTCAGTCATGCAGCCGCCAGCTATCTGAAGTGGTTCAGCCCAGGAACAGTTTTATAATACGAGTTGTTTTCAATGGCAGGGCTCCCAGCTGGTATATGTGACATCATGATAATGGATTTATCCATTTTGGGAGGGGGGTGTCTGCCAGTCATTGCCTGGTATTTATTTATTATTCACATTTATATCCTGCCTATAGTCCTTCCCTGCTCTTTTTCTACAACATCCCCCCCCCAACTCGTCAAAAGCCTTTGAGTAGGGAGGTTCTGTTTCATCACCTGACAACTAGCCACTGGTAGCCTTGGCATGCCTGCCTGGATTCCATCAATCAAGTGATTGCGCTGTTTCTTCACAGCTGTGAAGACACCGGGGCTCCACATTCCCAAAACTATTTTGTCACCATCAGCTCTACTTGAGCAGTGCTTGCAAATAAGATCCTGCTGGAAGGCACACAACAGATGCATGGCCTGCTCTGATTCAGGAGCTGAGATGTGATTAATGTCTGTCCAGCATTTCCGGGACACTGTACTTGGAAAATCTGACTCTGTGGTTTCCTGTGCTGCAATCTTGGACAAGTAACAAGCATGGGACATCTCTCTCTCTCTCTCTCTCTCTCTCTCTCTCTCTCTCTGTGTGTGTGTGTGTGTGTGTGTGCGCGCGCGCGCATGTGTGCTCACTCATATCCCTAAATAGGCTGTGATAAGACTTTTGCATGGTTTTGAGCCAAGCAAATGAAAAACCAGAATTCTGCACAAGAGGGAAAATTCTGCAATTAGCGTAATTTAAATGTTTAAACATGCATACCTAATTACGAATCTGCATGATTCATTCTTTAAATGTTTGTTTGAATTTGCTTAGGAAGTGCTGGGAGGATGTACGGAGGGGGGACGAATACGGAAATTGGAGGCAGCGGGGGCCAGGAGGAAGGCTTGAGAAGTGTAGTTTCCATGGCAACAGGAGAAGGAGCAATGCAGAGAACTGGAATTCTTGCTGCCTGAGAAATTGAAGTCTTCTTCAAACCCATGCTGGTTTCAGAGAGAGCTGCTTTACCGGCAACTCTGCAGCCATGTGGACTAGAAGCTTGGATTTGGCTTGATTTTTTTATTTGTATTTTTGTAATGGAGAAAGCCACAGCCAGGACTGGCCAAACAATGCATGCAGACTAGATGGGACAATTAAAAGGGTATTTACCATGCTAGCTCCTTGCATAGTCTGAGACCACCCCAGAATCCTCTGTGATGTTGTTGGATGGTCTATAACACACTCACACTATGCTTAGGGATACTCTTGTCCAGGGGCGCCGACTTGCCGTCGACATTGGGGGGCCGATAGCCCGCCCCCCAATGTTGACTTGGCCACGCCCCCAATGTTGACATGGCTGTGCCCCCTGATGTGACCCCGCCCCCTGTCATCGCCGCAGACGGCTCTAGATGACAGGGGGCATGGTCAGGCAATGACAGGAGGGTCTCGCTTGACCACGCCCCCTGTCATTGCCGCGGACTGGCCTCGGCTGCTTTGCAAGGCAGCCCCTTCTCCGAGACCCAGGCCGTGGCATGATTGCGGCACAGCTCTCGGAAGGGGCTGCCTTTGCAAGGCAGCCCCGCCCAGTGATGTCATTCAGGGGGAACGGACCAGAACGGGCGTTCCGGATCCTAACGGGCTCCATGGCTGGTTCCGGGTTCCCAACAAGTGCCAATCAAAAGTGAGTTCCTGTTCCTAAATAATTTGAATGACACCACTGGCCCCGCCCCCTTCCGAGTCCCAGACTGCGGGCTCGCCCACCCCTGCCTCGGAAGCAGCTGCTCCCGGCACCCGCTTCCGCGGATGGGGTGGGCGAGCAAGAATGAGGCGGGCAAGCAAGCAGTCGCCCACCCCCATCTCGGAAGCAGCTGCTTCAGGCGACCACTGAGCATGCTCGCGATCCCCGAGAGCCCGAGCATGTGCAGCAGGGGGGCCAGATATTGGGGTGGCAAGGCCACACACCCGCAATAGTGGGAGGGCCGCTTGGTCCCATGCCACCCCCAAGTTGGCGCCACTGCTCTTGTCCCACCTTACCTTAGGCAGCAAACCTAGGTTCTGCCTTCTTGTTCCACACTCTCACAAGCCAACTAGGCAAAGCAGAGTTGCTGAGTGTGTTATTATTCCTTTGCTTCCCTCCTCCCAGCTGGTTGATGTACAAGGACCAGCCAAATCTCTCTCTCTCTCTCTCTCTCTCTCTCTCTCTCTCACACACACACACACACACACACACACACACACACACACACACACAC
>JAJKFI010000124.1:3267975-3305492 GCA_029204185.1 Lerista edwardsae | reverse complement strand
CACACACACACACACACACACACACACACACACACACACACACACACACACACACACACACACTTGCTCTGGGTCACACAATCCTTAGGTGTCTCTTGGACATATCACCCACGTAACCCCAAATGTGGTCTTCCAAGTTCTCCGAAGACGTTCAACGTGCTACTTGCCCATATATAGCTGTACTCTGCTTTCCCTGGCCAGGGCCTGGGATATCTCTGGATTGATGCCCAGCCTCTTGGGACTCTCCTATTTTGGGCATCCCCAAGCACAATGTTGTGCCTCCTCCCTGCTCACAGAGCAACACCAGCTCCCAGATGGGATGATCACAGCAGGTGGGGCATCACCATCAATCCCAGGTTACACTGGCAACCTTCTTAGGACACAAAACGCAGCTTCTATCTTGGAGGCAATGCAGAGCAGTGGGCTTCACTGGCAGCCACATCCTATGGGTGCTTATGGGGTGGCTACTTTGTTTTCTGTGTTTCCTGTGAATTGAGCCCATTTTCTGTTGCCTCACTTCAGTAACTTGTAAATAGGAAAGAAGCCATGACTGAGCAGGAGAGCCCACATATCACATGCAGAAGGTTCCAAATTCAATCCCTGGTATCTCTGCTTCAAAAAGGTAGCAGGTGGGAGAAATCCTTCTGTCTGCCTGAGCCTGGATCGCTGCCACCAGTCAGAGCATACAATACTGAGCCAGATGGATGAATGTCTTTGCTATGATTTACTGAGGACCAGTGTGGTGTAATGACTAGTGTGTTAGACCAGGTTATGATACCTGGGTTCAAATCACCATTCAGCCTTAAGCCTTCTGGTAGAACCACCTACCCTCCTACCACCACATCTGCTGCCACCATTGGACTGAAGGACAGCTTCCAGATCACCTCCAATGTCTTTTGGGGCAACACAGAAGTGACGGGCAAGCAAGCAAGTACACACAAAGAGAGTCACGACTTGAGTCAAATTCGAGTCATGATTCTTTTCTCTATGGCCCTATGACTCAAGTCGCATCAAGTCAATGATGTCCGTGACTCAAATTAACACGGGTTGCAAAAACCCAGCTTTTTTGTGAGTTGTCACTGTGACTTGAATGTCCATCCCTTGGTGAGAGAACAATGTATAGTGCCATCTTCGGTGGAAGAGTGGCATAAAAATGTTCATATCCACTTTGACAGGGGGGAGAAGGAAACACAAATATACCCACATTCCTGCGGGGCTAGGTTTCCATGCACTTCAGCTTTGTGGCTGCCACCTGGGATGCACAAATCCCTGCTTTGGATGTTGCACAAAAACAGGAAACGTGTGCGTCCTGTTTCCTTTACGTCCTCAGTCTGAAACTGTTAACTGTGAGGTGGAATTTGTGACAGCTGTCTGCCTTGCTAGAATGCTGCATGGCCACTGTTTGGCCCAGCGGGGTCATTTCTTTGTTTTACACGGAGGCTGTAGCCAGACTTTCTCCCTGGGTGGGACATTTCCAGAGGGGCTGGCATGGTGCTGGATAGGCTTGCACCGATCCTGAAGCACAGGACCAGAGACAGAGTGACCAGGTGGAGGTGGCAAGAGTCAGCTGCAGAGGGAAGTAGGGTGTGCAGGGAGTCCTTCCTGCCAATCCACTACTGCCCCCATCCTGCCATCTGAGGCAGCCACTCCATTCTGCCTTATAAGTGGGCCAGTCCTGAGGGCACTATTATTATGGCAAGCGCTTTGGCCCTAGATAACCTAGTCCTTGTTGATGGGGATCTGGATAGAGAGCATTGAATCCCCACCCCCCAAGGATCACACTCCCTCAGCTGGACCAATCCCTGATCCCTTATTATCAGTGACAGATGAAGTGCCCAATGCACATTCAGGGTAGAGGGGCACACCATCGAAGGCTCAATGCCAGGTCTCGCCTCAGTGATCCTACCCCTGACACACAAACTGCTATGAAAAGGGCATTTTGCTAGTAAATCTTAAATAGCAATTGTAAAATAAAGATTGGCTAGAACATCATTAAGCTGATTTATGGCTCCTCCTTTGGCTCACTGTCTGGCTCCATGGCTCCTGGCCATAGTGTGGATAGTCCGAGATTACTAACAGAGCCAAAATGGCCCAAGCTGTTCAATCTCCCTCCTTGGCCAAGCAGGGATTGCCATTTCTTGAACTTACTCTATCCATCTATCTGTCAGCTACTGCTGGGCTGGGATTGAGTGATAAACAATTTCTCCTCCACTTCCTCCTTTCACACAATCCTGGGCGGAGTTGGGCATAAGATTCAGGAGATTTGCAAACTTGGACCCTCCAGTCTCTCACCCCATTTCCTGCCCAGGGACAGGAGGCTACAGCAGGGCTGCATGAAAGAAAAGTCACAATTCTGCAAACAGGAAATCAACTTCCTGTGATCAGAAAAAAAAGAAATAGACATGTTTGCTTAGGCTTGCTTAATTCAACGTGCTGTGGTGTGATTCAGCTTTTTAAAGATTCTTTTTTGGTCAAGAATGTGTGGTGAAGATAGAAACTGAGAATGAGGACAGGCAACAGAGCTATTTCCAAAATGTTTGCTGTAACAATGAAAGTTAGCAATTTAATTTAAACAAAAAAGATTCCCAGGGTCCCAAACTGGCATCCTTGTAAAGCAATGAGCCCACAGATAATTGAATTTACACAACAACTGTGCAATAATTCTGTCAGCCACTTCCTCTTACTCTAACGCAAAGTTATTCAAACTATGGGTTGGGACCCACTCGATGGGTTGCGACCTGATGTCAGGGGGGTCGCAGAAAGCTGGGAGCAGCCATCTTGGAAACTGCAGACTTTACTGTTGTTATATTCCTTTTGTGTTAACAGTTTGAATTTTCAAGTGAGAGTTTTTTTTAAATTTTGTTTTTAGTTCGGTGCTTTTACATCATATTTTGTTCTAATCTTGCTTTCTGTCAGGGATGTTTCATGGCTGTGCAATTGCTGCAGTCCAAGAATGCCAATTTGCATTTCAGGAGTGTCATTTTATTATATTATAATGACAGTACTTCCTGCTTGCTTGATGTCACTTCCTGCCACAACATCACTTCCAGGTTCATGACATCACTTCCGGTGGGTCCCGACACGAGTGCCATTCGAAAAAGTGGGTCCCAGTCTAAAAAGTTTGAATACTACTGCTCTAACCACTACTGATCACCTTCCTCCTGTACTAGTACAGAAAGCCTTAAGCGTTCTATCAACTTGAGTATTCCTCTTATCCAATCTCCAGCCCTGGTTTCTCTTTAAGCCATACTTCTCCCAGGTAAGACGCATGCTATCACCTATTTTGAGACATACTGTAGAGATTCTACGCCTTTAACAGCTGCATGACAAGCAGAAATTCAACAGCAGAAGTTTCCCTTATCATTTCTATCCTAGATCAGCAGTGATTCTTATTGAGTTTCTACACATCATGCACTTGTTTACAAGCACAGAGCCTCTCTCAGCAGAAAAAGATGTCAAAAGCTAGAGGAAAGAATTCTGATGTTTGTTACCTGAAGTTCCATTGAAGTCCAATAGATCAGTCAGAATGTGAATTGGGACCCACAAGGTGGCTCATGAGCCAATTTCAGGTGGGCCGTGTGAAGCACCTAGCGCAGCCATCTTTGAAAATATGGGAAGATGGGACACTAGAAAGGGGGAGGGCTGTGTCATTATTTTGCTTGTGTCAAGGTTGTAAATTGGCTTTTTCCTTTCTGATTCACTTCGCTATTGGAAAATGGCCAAAACATAACCCAACTTACTGCTGCATTCTCAGGAAAATAGCAGGCTTTGGTGTCGCAATGTTTGCACTCCCACCTGTGACATCACCGGACAGATTGTCATTCTAAAATGTGGGTCCCGGTGCTAAGATGTTTGAGAACCACTGCAATAGAGCATTCTCCTCTTTGGAATTTTTGGGCTCAACCAATCCTGAATGCCCTGGTGGCAGCAATATCAATAAAGGAGAAAAAACCATGCAGCCCCAGAGTGGACAACTGACCTGCTCCTACCTAGAATGCCAGGTGCAAGGAAGGGACAACAGGATGCAATTATCTGGTGGGCCACTGTGAGATACAGGAGCCTGGACTAGATGGGCCTTTGGCTTGATCCAGGCTCGTCTTATGTTCTTATGTTTATGCCTTGAACATAGGCTTGATTTGCAGAAATCAGCAGGTGAAGCTTCTCATAACATGAAGCATTGCCACCTAGTAGTAACGGAGGAGGGCCATAGCTCAATAGCAGAGCAGCTGTTTTGTATGCAGGACTTCCCGTACCCCCAGGATGACAGTGCTTTGATCAATAAATAGATCAAAGCCCCTGTCACCCCGCCCCTTCACAGGGCCAGAGGTTCTCGGGATGGGGTATTGCAATGTCCCAGTTTGAAAACCTCTGGGTAAGTGGTCACCAGTGTTGCACGCCTTCTGGGCAGGGCAGGAAGACAGAATTGCAGGAGGAGGAGTGGGAGATGGGACTAGAGGTGACCTTTGCCGCCAGATCCTGTCCTGCGTGTCAGGCTGCGCAGCCCAACAGAGAGGCCCTCTTGTCTGCGCCGGCAAAATAACCGGTGCAGACACAAGGGGACCCATTGTCAGTCCTGCGCCCTTACTCAAGAGAAGGGGACAAATGTCCTCTTCCCGCTAGAAGGCTCCAGTACCTGCTGGCACTGGTTGGATGCAGCATTAGCCGCTGGCTACCTCTGCTCCTATGGGCACATGGGCAGTTTAGGATTGGGCTGTGAGTTAATGACCACAACAGTTGCACATAAGCATAGCTGTCCCTTTAAATAACTGTTTAAGAGGCAGCTATTAGTGGATGACCATACCTGGCTCTGTGCAATTAATGTGTCACCTGCTGATTCCCACATATGACATTCAAAGGGAAATAAAATCCAAACAGGCATTTTCTTCTTTTTTTTCGGGATAGATCACCCCACTGGTGGTCTGACCATTTCCTGACTCCACAGGGACAGTGCCAGTCTGCTCCTAAATGGGAACATTTCCAACCCCTGTCCTTTTACTCCACAAGCCCTAGAGGGCTCTTGACCACTGTCGCTTCCCAGTCATTCAGCATTCCCTCCTCCCCGCCAGTGTCTGTCATTTAGAACATTTTAGTCCCAAGAGGTCCATGTTGGCCCACAATGACTGAATGGCTACAGCTTGGCTGCCTTCCCCCTCTGCTGACACCGAGACTTGGCCAGGCATTTCCTGCCCTGGCTCCTTCCCAGAGGAGAATTTATGCCTCTCCTCAGCTCCGACATGTAGCCCAGGCGCCTTTTGTGTTATCATGGGCCCAGAGTTCAGCCTGTCTAAGGAGATGAATAGGGTCTGAGGCTGGGTTGGCTCCTACCCTCACATCTTTTTCCCCCCTGGTGATTTATACCTTTGGAGTCAGGCAGGCCTCAGACTGGGGCAACAGGAAATGCCCCTGTGGTTCCAGGCTCCTCTTGTATTCATTCTGTTGCAATAGGAACAAAATGTGTGCCTAGGAACATAATAGCTGTGCACCCTCTCCAGAATTCAACGTTCTTGCCCTCAGGCATGGATATTCTCCCCTTCTGTGTGCTGTACTTTCCAGTTTCTACCTTTAAACTCCTGAACTGCCTGAGGCTGCAGTTCTGCACTTACTTACCTGGGAGGAAGCCCCACAGGAAGTGGATAAGAAACAAAAGGATATTTGAGGAGCCGCCTTCTCCCATACGAACTCCACCGCCACAAGTGGAGATCAGTATAGTTTCCTCACCCTTCCCTTACAGCAGCATCTCTCAATTTTTCTCCCCTTCTATTCTAATGTACCACTTCTCATGTTCTATCTCAGCAGTCCAAAATGTGGACGGTCGCAGTAGTGTCATTCAGTAACAAGGAGACGGAACGCGAGGCGGGACTTACCGCCTGATTGGCTGCCCGTTTCTGACGCGTCGCTGCCTTGCCGAGTGCCGCGCGGGCACCCCTGGCTTCGGAGGGGGTGCCCGCTTGCCTGGGTGGTGCGCTGGGTGCTTAGGAGAGCCGCGGAGGGGTGCGCCACCCGGAAGGAGTCCCCGCGGCGAAAAGGCAGGCGGCGATGCGTCGCGGGCTCCCTGTCAATCAAGGGGTAAGTCCCGCCTCGCGTTCCGTCTCCTTGTTACTGAATGACACTACTGGATGGTCGTGATGACCCACCATAGGGAACTAAAACTGGAACATTCCAGACTTAAAGGGAGTGGCCCAGTAAGGGTGTCCCGACGGTGTCACAGTGATAGCAGCCCCATAAGCACCCAGGGGCTTTTCTCCTTATCTGGGGGAGGGTCACAGTGGCCTTGGGGAGGGAGGGTTCAGAAGGCCCGCAGCCCCCTTTTTCGCCCTCCTCACTGCTTGAAATTGCCCAGTGTACAATCAGAGCACATTTCTGGTTTATGATCAAAAAGTGCGCTCCGATTGTGAATTAGGGCAATTTCAAGCAGCAGACAGGCCCACAGAGGAAGCTGAAGGCCTCCTGGACCTTCCCTGAGTTCAGTGTGATACCCTCCCCCACCTCCAGGTAAGGGGAAAAGCCCCTGGGTGCCAGCGGCGCCACAGTTGCTGTGGTGCTGTCAGGACACACACACACACACACACTTGCCCCTATAATACTTGCAGTCCCAAAGACCGATAGGATTTTAGGAACTGCTGGTCTATCTCATCGTAAGTGCCGTCAGTACCAGTGATGTCAACCCATGGCCCCGCCCCTTCCAGTCACACTGCACAGAAGCTCCCAGGGAAGAGGGAAGGTGGGAAACCTCTCTCTTACTGGCCAGCAGTTCAGCACATGATTGTCAGTGGCTCTGCTGCTGCTGGACAATCAGCTGGTGAGCAGGACCCTGCCTGAGACAGAAGCTGATCCTCCAGCCAAAATTAGCTCGGGCAGCAGAGGCAGAGCTTCGCAGAGAGGATCGGCTTTGTGTACCACTGGACAGCAGCTCAGATGCAGCCAGTGGCACGTGTATCACTGGTTGAGCGATGCTGCTTTAAAGCTCTTACATCCAGCAACAATCTTGCCTGTGACCATTGCTCCCCCAGTTCCACCCCCAGGAAGCCTTCTTTTCCTCTACAACTTAGCCCATTCTCCCTTTCCAAATCACCTGTATGAGGCCTCATTTCTGATTTCCTCCAAATCCCACTTTTTCCAGGAAGCCTTTGGCAGGACTCACTTCTTTCTGAATTCTACAGCAATGAAGCCTAAATTCATGTGCGGGAGATAACTACGCATTGTTCCACCATTTCCTGCTCCTACCCACCACCTCTGTTATCTCTCTTCATCTGTTTCTAGATAGATACTATCTAGATTCTCCTTATCTGTTTTCTAGATACCTCTTGGGACAAGGACCTGTCCTCTCACCTGTTGGTGAAGCACTATGTAGTTTGATGGCACCCAATTATGAACAAATGGAGGTCTTCTTTCTGGTTCTACCACTGTGGCTATGTGAGGTTGGAACTGGGATTTTTTGGGGTGGTTTGCAGAATTCTTCTCAAGGGCGACCCATAAGATCCATTCCTTTTAGGCAGTGACGGGATTCAATTAAATTAACAACTGGTTCTATGTCCTTCAGGGTGGCCTTCAGGGTGACAGCTGCCTTTCTTCCCTCTCCCAACCTAAAATTAGCAACCGGTTCTGCAGAATAGGGGAGAACTGGCTGAATTCCACCACTGCTTTTTAGGAGAGTAAAAGTATTTCTTTATTGTCAAATTGCTGATAATAAGAAACTGTTGATAGGCAGAAACTGTTGGGATAAGTGTTATGGTCATCTCATAAAAGAGATTAAAAAACACACATTTCTGTGGAATACACCAACTGCTTAAGATGCTAAATGCCACAAATAAGGGCTAAAATACTGAGAGCGCAATCCTATGTGGGTTGACTCAGAAGCACGTCCCATGGCATTTAATGGGACTGACTCCCAGGTAGTGTGTATAGGATTGCAGCCTTAGCAACCAAACATTCATAGAATTGTCTAGTTGCTTATATTAGAAAGCAACATTCTTCTCCTCAGCTGAGCAGTTACATAAGTTTGTGGTCACGGAAATAATGAATCAGAAGGCAGATGATTGACCACACCTAGTTACACACCCTTTTTTCTTTATTAAATAAAAAGTCCTTTTGAGACTACTGTGATTGTTATAGTTTATGGCCAAACAAACAAACAAACAAACATGTGTTCGTTATTAGTGTTTTGATCATCTTCTTAGGTTAAGCATAAAGTGGTCAACTTTCCAGTAATAGTGCAGCCTGGAGGAAGTTGTGGCATGCCATGGCAATGTTGTGGGCACTGTTGAAGAGATGAAATCAGCACTTTTGATAAGTGTCACATTTGCCAAAAACGTTGGCCACCAAGTGACGTTAACTAGAGGTGTTTGAAAACAGTGTTATTTATTTTAGGGTGCAGTCCTAACCAACTTTCCAGCACTGGGGTAAGGGCAATGCAGCCCCGAGATAAAGGAACAAACATCCGCTTTTTTCGCGCTCCCCGCGCGGCTTTCCCTCGCCTAGGAGGGGGCGCCTGCTCGCCAGGGGGGATGGGTGGGGGGCGTGCCGGGTGCCTGGGCGAGCAGGCGCCCCCTCCGAGGCGAGGGAAAGCCGCGCGGGGAGTGCGAAGAAAGCGGAAGTGAGTGGACGGGCTGTCGATCACGCTAAGTCCCGCCCAGCGTACCGTCTACTGGTGAGTAGATGACACCACTGCTTACGGCCCAATCCTATGCATTGTCTACTCAAAAATAAGTCCCATTTTGTTCAATTGAGCTTACTCCCAGGTATGTGTGCATAAGATTGTAGCCTTAGGCTGCAACAAACACCTCTGCTTTAACATTATTTGGGTTTGGCGTTCAAGATGGCCACAGGATTAGTAAACAGATAAGAATGCACAAATCAGTTGTTGATCTTCAAAGTTCTAATCATGAAGGATGAGGAGGACAGTAGCCGAAACAGAAATACTCATCCTAAGGTATTTGTTCAAACATAAACAAAAGCAAGAGAGGTCTTTTTAGAAAAAGTTCCTAAGAGAGATTTGCATTGAAGAAAGAAAAAGGTTGAGTCCATTACCCCCAAGGACAAATAGACCGTTTAACTGTAAGTAGTTGGAACTGTAAGTAGTTGGAAGTTGTTTAATGAAGCACTATCATATGACTAAGGGTGCAGTCCAGTGGTGGGATTCAAATAAATTAACAATCGGTTCTATAATGTCATAGCCGGAGCAAAAAAAAAACCAGAAGCCAGCTGAGGTAAGCGAGTGGGCGGAGCCCGGCTATTTAACAACCGGTTCTATAGAACCTGGGCGAACCCCCTGAATCCCACCACTGGTGCAGTCCTAAACAGCACCAGACTGGCAAGGCTGATGGGCCAGCGCCATATCTGACACTGTTTAGGAGAGGCTGGAGCCTCCCCTATGCGCTCCTCGGATCTGCGCCCGCTAAAGAGCGGGCACAGATCCGAGGAAACCACGCAGCCCAAATCGGGGCCTCTGGAACGCAGCCTCCTTAGCACAGCCTCCGGAACAGGCATAGGATGTGGGCTTATGGGTTATGGCATATTGTCCAATCCCTGTGCCGACTTGGCACGGAGCTTCTCCTGCGCCAGCCTTTGGCCGACGCAGGAGAGGCTTGCCGTTGGCGCTGTTGGCCTGACAGCGGGAGCGCCACCGCGGGGGTGGCAATCGCGCTCCCACATCGGCGCTCCGTCTCTTGCTTTGACACCATGTCGCGTCGACGGGAGAGGGAAGATAGGATTGCACTCCCCGGGATCTCCCAATCATCATGCTCCTTGGAATGCAGCACATAATGAATGTGGCACTATGGCAATACTTGGTTATATTGCCGAGTATAAAATACATGACAATGGTCTGGTCTGCAGCATATAGAAAATACAGAATGTTAGAGTTGGAAAGATCATTTGAGGTCATCTAGCCCAACCCTCCTACTCAGTGCATTCTCTCCCACTTCCACAGTGAGAGCGCAATCCTAACCTGGAGTTAGGCCAGCACAGTTAGGCCAGCAAAGTTTGGCTGTCACAAAGCCACTGTAAAGCACATTTGGACCACTCTCGGAGTCAGGGAGGAAGGCACACATCTGTGTGCTGGCCTCTCTGTCTCCTAGAGTGGTCCAAACATACCTTACAGTGGCCCTTTGTGCTGGCCAAACTTTGCTGGCCTAAGCTGCGCCAGCCTAACTCCAAGTTAGGATTGTGCCCTGAGTGTTTTTGATGGGACCAAGAAGCAAAATGCATGCTCATCTATACCTATCAGTTGTATGTGCTCTGCCCTTTATGTTGGCCACCAGGACTGGGGTTAGAAAGAGGCATGAAGGGTTTGATTCCATGACTCCTCCCAATCTGGGGAATTAAAGAGGCGAAAGCAGCATACTGTTGTACGTACTTCCTATTTTCCTTTGAGTTTCTGGCTCCTTAGGCCATCACATATAAAGCATTCTCTCCTTGGCTACTCCAAGAAGCTCTCACAGATTATTTTTTCATTGAGCATAGAAGCATAGAAGACTTGCATCTTCACAGTTTCAGAAACCCTGGTCTAGTTTGACTACTTTATCCTGACGTGTATTTTTTTTCCAAATAATAAAACACAGAATTTGAGATGTCCTTTATTCATTCAATCTGCCTTTATCTTGACACCCATTTTTGACATCTGGACACCAATTGAGGATATGAACATAATGTACCCTTCCCCTGACATGTGGAGAAGAGGGGACTTGTTAATCAGTTCCTTGCTGAGCAATGTTTGGCCTGTTTCTGGTGTGAATTTGTGACACTTGTTATAGGCAGGGCTTTTATGTTGAGCAGATGTAAAGAGAGATGGAAAGGAAGGGCTGGCACTCACTAAGTTGGGCACCAGTCCCTGGACTGGAACTTTCTTCAGCACATATGGGCAGAAGGAAGCTGCCCCATTTGTGTGCCCCTCTGGCAGGAAGCCAGGGAGTTTTCAACTCAGCCAGTCCTGTTTATCTTCTGCAATGGTTCTTGTCTGGTGTGCAGCTAGGATTCCTGAAAGCTCTCCTGTTTCTGGAAAGATTGTTGCTGATGTCCCAAAGTTGCTGATGTCCCAAAGTTAAAAAATGGACGCTTGCATCAATTGGATACCCCCTTACCAAATATATAAACTCCTCTACCTAACACCAGATCGCAGCCACTATTAGACCCAATTTCCATTAGCCCAGTGGGACTTACTTCTGAATCAATATGAATAGGACTGCCCTGAAAGTGATTAATATTTAAGCCTGGTTTGTCCACATATGTATGTCACCTGATTTCTCTGCACTGGAAGTAGAATGTTTGCAATGACACTGCTGAAAAACATTGCTTTTGAAGTGAGCTGATCTGAAAGTTCGGCCCGTAGGGTCACATCTGGGATGGCCCTTTTACACATGGACATCATCACTTGATATTGCAGTCACTAAATGGTCGGCATGCATGTGTGAAGAAGCCCTTGGCATCAATGACATGTCAAGTGCCATAAAGAACTTAAATGTGTAATATCCTCTGCTGGGGTCAACCGTTAAGCTTAACCAACCAGCCACTGTTGTTCTAGTCTCGGAAACATCTTTATTGGCTCTGTTAAGGTGGTAAAATCAGTTACAGGAAAAATTTTAAAAGTGTATCAGATGTAAGAGCAGTTTGAAAACTGTGGGATACAGTACAGAGACCCTCTACTTTAATGTAACTTCTCTCTTTGGGTTTTGTGTGGAATGAAGAAAAAAAGTATATAAATATTCTAAATAATAGTAACAATAACACCAGCCTTCATATTTATTATAAAATTTGACAATCCCTGGGAGTGGAGGAGAGGGTAGATGCTTCTGCTGCAGGCTTTTATTGGTGGATTATTATAGTCAATATAAAGCCTTATAGCTCAGCAGTTCCCAAACTGTGGGTCTGTGGTCCACCAGTGCAGGGCCGGCTTGAAGCCAATGTGACCAATGTCGTCACATCAGGTCCCACGCTTCAGGGGGCCCCGCACTAGCAGGGTAAGCATATTGCCTATGGCTGCAGCTGGGATCTCTATGGGCTGTAAGTCAGTGGGGCGAGCAGAGCAGCTTTACCTTGGTCTCTCCACCTGCCTCTGCACAGCCCAAAATGGGCCACCTAGAAGCAGTTGGCGGTGATGTTATGATATCACCACCAACTACTTCCACATGCCATGCTTTGCACGTGGCAGGAACAGCGCTCTTCTTGGTGAGTGGGGGGGGCCGCAGGGAGGGTTGGGTGCCCCGCAGGAATGCCCCACATTGGGCCCCGCCTCTGCTAGAACTGGCCCTGCGCCAGTGGGTCCCAAACCAATTTTGGGTAGGTCACAAAACTGACAAGGAAGATTAGGCTATGGGCAACCAGAGTTAAACAGCTTGATACTTGGGTACACTGCTGCCCAATCACCAATCCTGAGGCTAAAAGTTTGGGAACCACTGTCAGAGCTGATTAAGCATTGGACACTAGGGCTAGTGGTATGTTCATACCCCCCGTGGGTATAGGTTTGGGCCCCAAACTGAGAGTAAACTGCAGGTTCCTTTTAACTAAAACAGCAATTTTCAACCTTTTTATATCACTCCACACTTGACCAGGGACTAAAATTGCCAAGGCACACCATCAGTGGTTTTTTGGTTTTGTTTTTTTTTGACAATTAACACTATGCTGTCGGTAGGGGGCTTCCATCCTCCAATGGCCTACTGTGATGTGCCCCCAAACTCCCACAACACACCTGCAGACCATTCACAGCACACCAATGTTCCATGGCACACTAGTGGAAAATCGCTGCCTTAAAAGGGTCGTGATTTTTAATCAACTCAATATTCTTTAGCGAAATGACAAGTGTTGAAAATGGCGGCACTTCTGGCCCCCGGCCGGAACACTGCCTGGAGACCACTGTGCTCCTCCTTGAATATAGAAGTTGCCCATCCCTGATCTGTGGGCTGCTTGGGGAGATGCAGTGGCCCGTTGGGCATGCAGAAGGGAGAGCATGCCATTCCAATTCCACCCACCCCCAGCATGCCAGCCCCAGCCCTGAATAACCTTCTGTGACTAGAAATAGCAACCTGCCCCCCCCCCCCAGCTGCTTAATGTTCCAGCTCCCTGTGATAATGCAGAGCCAGGGTTGACACACACATTGGGCTAGGGTGGGGAGGCAAAAGCAATGTGCTCTCACTTCTCCGCAGAGGGTGAATCACCAATATGAAGTATAACCCAGAGTGGCTTTGTGTTATAGAGACAGTAACAGACCTTTGAAAGACACCCGGAATGGATAATTCTGTGGTGGGGATGTGTTACAGGATTGCCAGGAATGGCACTGGAGCTGCTCGTAAGGGGAGGCTAAGGTGGTTCAAAGTCTAGGTTAAAATGGAAAGGCATTAAGGAGGCATTTGGAGAAGGAAATGGGGAAAAAACTGTTCCAATTTTGGAGAATGGCACCACAGAAAGGCTCCAAAGTGGCGATGGTGGAGCCACACTGTGGAAAATTCTTTGGAAATGGAAAGCACATTTGCTTTGTATATCATCAAGTGACTCAGCTGCTCGATGATCTGCTTTTGGGGCCATTTTCAGCACAATTCTATGCATGTAGGTCTCATTGAATTCAGTAGGGCCTACTCTCATGTAAGCATGCATAACATTGCAGTCCTTTGAGCTACTTACTTGGATAATTAAGCCCTTTGAAAGCATCCTTTGAAAGCATCCATTATTTCTAATGATAGGAATAAAATTATTTTTTTGGGGGGGGGGCAAAATCATAGAAACCTGAGGCCCCATTTTGCAGTCCTTTAAACTCCTTTCTCCTTTGCTCTATGGTACTCCCACACCAGAAAGCATCAGATTTATTTATTTATTTGAAGAATTTATACCCTGCCTTTCCCATGCCGAAGCAAATGCCCAAGGCGGCTTACATGAGCAGGCTAATCTAAACCACCATTTTTTAAAATGGGTTTTTTTTACAAATCTACAGTATTCTTGTGATCTGCCAATCAGTCCCAGATGTCGCCTTCCCAGTGTGGTTCTCTCCTTTGGCTGCCTGCCATCAAGTCTCAGCAGGCAATCTCCAATCAAGCCTGGACAGGTCCTCAAGGTTGTATTCCTTTTGCCGGCAGGCCTTCTCACACACTCCCCTGCAACTCTCACTTGCGGTGAGTAATCAGGTCCACAGCAACTCTGTCTGCCACCACAGGTCCTGCAGCTTGTCACAGCCTGCCATCCGTCTCCCATCCAAAAACAAACCAGAGATTCTCCTGCTTAGCTTCAGGCAGTGCTAGCAGCTCCACCATCAGTCTACACCTCCTGCCTATCATTATAATTTAGTCAGAATTTAAAACTCAGCTTACTGCTTTTTAAATTCCCAAACAGATGAGATCTTCAGTTATCCACAAGTGTATTCAAACACGCTGCCATGAAACCTGGAAGTGCAGGACTTCCCATTTCATTCACAGGGACTGTGCAAGAGTTTGCAATGTCCCTGTAAATGAAATTGGAAGTCCCACGTTTCCAGGTTAAATAGCAGTGTGCAAGGTCAGGGTCTGGGTGTTTGTGGCACAGAGGCAGCAGACCCAAGACAGTATCAGGCAGTGTTCTGGGATGCGCCACCCAGAATTATACCACTTCCCTTCCTGTCCCTGATTGGGTCTTCAGAGGGATCTCATACAGGATTCTGTACTAAACGGTACAGCTCCTGCCTGGTTTACAAGTGTGCCCAGTCACAATATCAAGCCAACATAGATCAATGTGAGACTAAGGGCGCAATCCTAACCAACTTTTCAGCACAGACATACCTGTGCCAATGAAACGTGCGCTGCATCCAGTAGTTGGTGAGGAGCAGTCATGGAGGCTCCTCAAGGTAAGGGAACCTTTGTTCCCTTTCCTTGAAACTGCATTGCCCTTAACCCAGTGCTGGACAGTTGGTTAGGATTCCACCATAAAGCTGTGCACCCATAAATCACCACCTTTGGAGGGGCTCCAGTGATAAGATCCTAGGGATTTTCAGCCTGACAAGGTGCTAAAATTGTCAAGGCACACTATCAGTTTGTTGACAATCGACAAGGTACACCAAGCTGCCGGTGAGGGCCTCACACACTCCAATGGCCCTACTGATACATTATCATCCCCATGCAGACCATTTGTGGCACATCAATGTGCCACAGTGGTTTAAAACTGTTGTCTTAGGGCCTTGTTTGACACTCCTGGTTTAAAGGGTTCTAAACATTTCCCTCAACTCACTTTGCTCACGTTCACCCAGAGGCAGATCTAAGGGAGGGCAAAGCTCTAAGTTTTGCAAGAAGCCTTCCCTTGCAGTGGAAATCACTCCTCTCCTGCACCGTTTTAGCCAATCCTCACAGGGAAAAGCAACATCTTGGAGTTGCTTACTGACTACAGCAGCAAGGGAGAGGAGGGATTTACATGACAGGGTAAGGCTTCTTGCAGCACTTAGAGCTTTGCCTTCCCTGTAGATCCGCCTCTGCGTTCACCAGCAAGTTCCACGCACCAAGCCCTAAAGCTCAGCTAGAGAAAGCATTTTCTTCACACTGTATATAGCTTGGTCATTGCAACCTGAGTCATCTGAGCATCCCCATCTCGCATTCGCTTAACCTCAAAGGAACATTTGTAGTGTCATAGGTTATGAGTGTGGCACGCTCAGAATGTCATTCCTCGTGGCCACTATGCCTTTGAGTCTCAGATGTAAAAAGGCATCTGGGGCAGGGAAACCCAGTTGTTGTTGTTCTGATGAGAGTTTCTGCTGAAGTTGTAAGAAAAGCACAGGATCCCAACTCGGCCATATGGAAGCAGCACGGCATCCAGATGTGTAGGCGTGAGTGAGTCCCCTGGCTCTGTTGCACATGCTCCGTACAAAGGGCAGCCTGAGCCTGTATGTGCAGCCAGCAGGAATCTTGCCGTTTGGCTCCTTTCCTTTCCTCTCTTGGGGCTTGAAGGCTGCATCAGAGAGGCGAAGGAAGAGCAGAATGTGAGACTCGATGAAGAGAAGGGGATTGTTCTTGGGTGCTGCACCCAGCCCACTTCTTCAGAGCCATTTATGCTGCTCTCTGCAGAAGACAAGCATCCTGGGAGTTCCGGTACGCCAGCAATTGACTTCCGTTCCCACCAGGTCCCTTCGGGACGCTGAATTTATCGCTCCCAGCTGGGGAGCATGTGCTGCCTGCCTGATTGCTCACACATTGCTTGCTTCCTTTCAAGGGATACAATCAATTAACTCTTTTTGTTATTTCCTTGCTTCAGGGAAGGGGTTGCTCTGGCATGCATGTACAGGAACAAGCATGCATGTGCAGTAGGCTTATGTGCATGCAGGTGCAAGGCAGCATTCAGGCCTTGGAACAGTTGAAGGACCCATGCTCCACCTCTGAGTATGCACACATGCACAGACAGTGCAATCCTGAGGTGCACCTCACCTGACACAACTTCCTTGTGCCAGCCTACAAGTGTCACGAACGTGCATGTTCATGATGACTCGTGAGCTGGGTAGGACAGCACAAGGACACACACCAGCCAAGGAATGCCAGATCCACCAGTGAAGAGGGTGAGTTTGCACCAGTTGAGGACGGCCAGCGCAGAGTTGGAAAGGGTGGCGGGATGGAGCGTGTGCAAAGGGTGGGCGGTCCAGGAGGTGGATCGGGCACTAGAGGGAGGTTGGACCAGCTGCAGCAGTGCAGACCAAATCCTAAGCCCCACTCCCAGCCCAATTAGCCTTACAAGGCCAGCTCAGATTTGCACCAGCAATTTCACCAGCATTGATCCAAGTAGCCCCATACGGGTAGCTGGCACGCAACACAGGGTAAGGGGGAAAATATCCCTGAGTTGCGCTGCAGCTTACCTTGCGCGGGATACAGCTCAGGCCGCCCATCCTGTCTGTCCCAGGGCAAGTTAGGGTTGGGCTGCTCATGCCTTTGCAAACACATGAAGCACCATTGTATTGAGGCAGACCTTCTAGCTTAATGTTGCCTGCACTGACCAGCTGCAGTTCTCCAGGCTTTCAAACACAGGTTTTTCTCAACCCAACCTGGCAATTCCAGGGACTGACTGAAGACAGAAAAAGGAATTCTTGAATCCCAACCTCTCTGCGGGCACAATCCTACCCAGTGCTGGGGTAGGAGCGCCGGCCAGCTGCAACAAGGAAGTGTACGCTCCCTTACCATAGGGGAGGCTCCAGCCTCCCCTATGCGCTCCTCGGATCTGCGCCCACTAAAGAGCGGGTGCAGATCCGAGGAGACCACACAGCCCAAATCGAGGCTATGTGGCTTTGCTAATGGGCTTAGGAGGTGGCCATGCGGCCACCTCCCAAGCCCGCCCAGGTTCTGCCCAAGTCCCGCCTCCCCCTCCCCCCTCCCACCAATCCCCGCGCAGCTTCCGCATGGAGAATTCCTCGCACTGGCCACCTTTGGCCGATGCTAAGGAGGCTCAGCACAGGCGCAGCAGGGCCGGTGCTGCCTGCAGCGCCAATCCGACTGCCTTAGCGCCAACGCGGAGTACCATTTGCACGGGGGGTTAGGATTGCGCTGCCTGCCACATTCAATCTCCTAGATCCCAGGGTATCTAGATCTGCTTCTTTTTGATGCTA
The DNA here is from genome assembly GCA_029204185.1 of Lerista edwardsae. Taxonomy (NCBI): domain Eukaryota; kingdom Metazoa; phylum Chordata; class Lepidosauria; order Squamata; family Scincidae; genus Lerista; species Lerista edwardsae. The sequence continues at coordinate 3,287,962 of JAJKFI010000124.1, read as the reverse complement.
CCATGTCAGCAACCGATGGAATATGACATTCAGGAACACTTCAGATTGTTTCTAAATTTTAAAATTTAAAACATTTAAAATTTCACTGTTGAAATTCAACATCAAGGGGTACTTTTTAAAAACGTCATTCTGAGGTTTTGTGGAGTGCACTACAGTTTTCCCACCACATCTGCAGGAGATACGTTCGTGCTGCTACCGTGGATATCCATAACCATAGACAGCGCTGAACCCAATACTTACCGTTGCTCAATTCAAGCCCTCCACAATGCTTCCTCTTCATGCCTGCTTGTTAGCGCTAACAAGCAGGTGCAAAAGAGGAAGCAGTTTGGAAGGTTGCAAATGGGCAAAGAAAACAGATGAGACAAGAAGGATGGGTAGATTTGTGAACCAGGAATATCTGAAACCACAGAAACCAATTCCATGGATAGAGGGGAAAACTGTATTTGGGTGTGAAAATTCAAGTACTGACTTACCAAATTCATTGTTCTATACACCTTGGGCTCCCCCCCCCCCAACATCTCTAAATTTGTCGGTACTCATTACTGGAAAATAACATCCAGTTATTTATTTATTTATTTATTTATTTATACCCCGCCTTTCTGCCCGAAGGCACCCAAGGCAGCCTAGTCTGCAGTTAGGGCTAGTCTGGACATGGGGGGAGTGAAACACCAACACTCTACTCCTGCCAGGTCCGTTCTGTCTGCAGACAATGCTGTCTTTCCATCTAAAGTTAGAGTTTTAGGACAGAATCCTAACCAACTTTCCATCGCTGACATAGCTGGGCCAATGGGGCATGTGCTGCATCCTGCAGTGTAGTCGTCATCACGGAGGCCTCCTCAAGGTAAGGGAATGCAATGCCCTTACCCCAGTGCCGGAAGGTGGGTTAGGATTGCACCCTTAGTGATGGAGGCAAGAGGCAATGGCAGTGGTGGGGCAGGAATGGGGGAGAAGCAGTACTCAGGAAGTCCCCAGGAAAAGCAGCTTGTTGGTATATTAGTACTCTGTACAGTGGTGATTCAGGGGGTTCCCCCAGGTTCTATAGAACTGGTTGTTAAATGGCCAGGCCCCACCCACTCGCTTACCTCGGCTGGCTTCGGGTTTGTTTGTTTTTGCTCCGGCTATGACGTCATATTTATTTATTATTTATTTATTAGATTTATACCCCGCCTTATTTGCCTAAAGGCGCTCAAGGCAGCTTTACAAAATATAAAAACTAACATTAAAAACACTTCAAAAACAATATAAAAAACAATACAATAAAACAATTAAAACCACCAACAGTACAATTTAAAAGCAACAACCCAGTGGATCATAAAATATAATAAACCAGCCAGCCCGCCAGACCTGTCAACAATTAAAAGCTTTTTGAAATAAAAAGGTCTTCAGCCCCCGCCGGAATGTTAACAGAGAGGGAGCAGTTCTCAATTCTAAGGGGAGGGTATTCCAAAGTTGGGGGGCCACCACCGAGAAGGCCCTCTTCCTGGCCACCACCCCTCTCACTTCTCCTGGTGGCGGCACAGTCAAAAGGGCCCCTCCAGATGATCTCAGAGTACGTGTAGGATTATATGGAAGAAGGCGGTCCCTCAAATACCCCGGACCCGAGCCATTAAGGGCTTTAAAAGTCAAAACTAACACTTTGAATTGGGCCCGGAACAGAACCGGCAGCCAGTGCAGTCGCCAAAGCAGTGACTCGACAGAGTCAAACCGACGTGCCCCAGCAACCACCCGAGCCGCCGCGTTCTGAACTAGTTGTAGTTTCCGGACCATCTTCAAAGGCAGCCCCACGTAGAGCGCATTGCAATAATCTAATCTAGATGTCACTAGGGCATGGGTTACTGTGGCCAGGTCCGCACAGCTCAGGTACGGCCGCAGCTGGCGAATCAGCCGAAGCTGAGCAAAGGCTCCCCTGGCCACCGCCGCCACCTGGGGCTCCAGGTGTAGCTGTGGATCCAGGAGAACCCCCAAGCTGCGAACCTGCTCCTTCAGAGGAAGTGCAACCCCATTCAGAGCAGGACGATAGTCCAGTACCTGAGCTGTGGATTTCCGGACCAAGAGCACCTCTGTCTCATCCGGATTTAATTTCAGCTTGTTCGCCCACATCCAGCCCCCAACCGCCTCCAGACAGCGATCCAGGACCTTAACTGCCTCCTCAGAATCAGGGGGAAAGGAGAGATAGTTGGGTGTCATCAGCATATTGATGGCACCCCACTCCAAACCCCCGGATGACCCCTCCCAGCGGTTTCATGTAGATGTTAAATAGCATGGGGGATAAGATGGAACCTTGCGGCACCCCAAACCTAAGAGGTCGGGGTGCCGAACAAGCATCCCCCAGCACCACCTTCTGGGATCTGTCAGCCAGGAAGGTGCGGAACCACTTCAAAACAGTGCCTCCAAGCCCCAACCCGGCCAGCCGACCCAGAAGGACACCATGGTCGATGGTGTCGAAAGCTGCCGAGAGGTCCAGCAGGACTAACAGGGTCGCACTTCCCCCGTCCATCCCCCGGCGCAGGTCATCCACCAAGGCGACCAAGGCAGTCTCCGTCCCGAACCCCGGCCTGAAGCCAGATTGGAATGGGTCCAGATAATCCGTTTCCTCCAGAACCCTCTGAAGCTGGGATGCCACCACCCGCTCAATCACCTTGCCCAGAAATGGGATATTCGAGACTGGCCGAAAGTTGTTTAAATTTGTGGGATCCAGGGAGGGCTTCTTCAGGAGGGGGCGCACCATTGCCTGCTTCAAGGCAGGCGGGAACACCCCCTCCCTCAGAGATGAATTCACCACCCTCCCCGTCCACTCGGCCAGCCCTCCCCGCGCAGCTCTAACTAGCCACGCCGGGCAAGGGTTGAGCAGGCAAGCAGCAGGTCTCACGCTCCAGAGAATCCTGTCCACATCCTCAGGCTCTACAAGCTGAAAAGAATCCCAAATCGTAGGACAGACAGGTTCCCCAGGGACATCACTAGATATGCCCACAGCGGCATCCAAGTCATGCCGGATCTGATCGACCTTGTCTGCAAAATGTTTTGCGAACTCGTCACAGCGAGCCTCTGTGTGCTCCTCCCTACCAGTAAGTCATAGAACCCATTTGAATCCCACCACTGACTCTGTAACATATTAATCCTGTTCTTTGGTCTAAAAGTGGAGCTCTTGTTTATCCCAGTCATTTATTGCATTGTTTAGAAATCAGTAGTCCTTCGGCTGTGAAAGAGACAGTTCCCAGCTGAGGAAACTTGCTCAGCTGAAAGCAACTGCAAAGGCATTTTCTGGTGGGAAGTGAATCTGACTGCTAACCTGAGCCAGGAGATTCGTAATGACATCCTCTGGCCTTGGGAAGCGCTGCGTTTAGAAATCAGTGGTGGACAGACACCGGGATCATTTCAGACTACAGGGTCTCAGAACCAACCTTTGCTCTGACCCACGAGGCATCACTGTGGAATCTTGCCGTGAAGGCAGCACTTCCCATCATCTGAATAATTGTCTCTGCTTTTTGCTCTGGCCCTCCCCCCCCCCCCCCCGTCCCCGCACAGGATGAGCTGCAGCCAAAGCTTGCTCTGCTGGAGGCTTCCTGCCATAAGAACCAGGTGGGAAGAATCTTCTCTCCCTCCTCCTTTCCTTTCCTGAGGAAAGGGGGGATGGGTTCACTACAGACCAAGACAATGGGTGATCTGCCCAGCCCAATGCAGCCCTGCAGTCACCTATGGGTCTTCTGTTTTGCTGCCTTTCTGCACCTGGAAATGAGAGGGTGGGTTCAAGCTGGTAGCAAGCAAGCAGCAAGAACACAGAATTGGTGGGTTGCGTTCAGCTTGGTCATGCAGGCCAGATTTCCCTCTGTCTATCCCCTTGCTGTCTTCTCCTTATATTATCTGCTTGGGTTTTTCCAAGACCACAGAGGAGGCTTAGACAACTCATGACAAGAGTTGGCCCAACCATGAGGTCACCTGATGTACCCTATGTCAGCAGCAGATGGCAAGGGGAACAAGGGGGACCGGGGTGGGGAGTCACAGAGTCTGCCCCTCTCTCCATCTAGTCCATTGCAGACCACAAGCTGCATTGATCTGCTGCTTGCTTGCTTGAGCAAGAAGCAGATCATCTGCCTTCTTTTCTGACCACGCTCCTTGCACCGTTTCCTCAAGTGTGGAAGCTCCTCAGAACCGTGGGACTGCCAGTTGTATTTGCAAGGACTGAGGCCACAATCCCATCCACACTTACTTGGGACTAAGGCCTATTGACTGTAATGGGACTTTAGCAGAGGAGACATGGATTGGGCTCTCAGTGAACAAAGGAACTGTTCCTTTGTCCACATAGTTTCATTAAAAAAAACCCAGAAGCTCTACTCTTCTTGGTTGGAGGAAGCTGCACAAAGAATATAGTAAGGGACATTTTTTTTCCTCTGTGCACCTTATCAGAATACAGTGGCCCACCAAATGCTTGACAATCCTCTTCTTTTTTTTTTACAACCCCAGAAAGCTACAAAGGTTGGGGGGGCACCATAGAGAGCTGCATTTGACCTGGCGGGTCACAAGTTGTTGCAGGCCTGCTCTAGGATCACCATAGAAACGACTCCACCAATCCCATAATGAACTGCTCTTCAAACAGAATGGCATAACTTCCCATTTGAGCTTATGGCCCACCAACCCATGTATTCCAGCTTGCCAATTGCTTGACAGCACCCTCATTGCTTTGTCATTGGCAGCGTAGCCAGAAAGCCCTAAGTGAGCTGGTATAAAATGCCTGGTGCAATTATCTTGGCAGGTCACAAGGTGTGCAGGCAGTCTGACACAAGCTCTGAAGTCCGACCCGCTTTAGGGAGCTGTGCCCCGCCTGAAAGATGTTCAGTTCCCCAGTGTGGGTGTGGACATGGTTTGGCTGGCTGCTTAGTAGGAGTTGAAGCTCATCACAGCAGAGCTCTCTCTCACACACTCCATCCTGCCTCTTCCATTGCCAAAGTCCTCACCCAGACTGAGTCAACAATGCATTAGAAATGTCACATGGAAAACATGTTCATCTCCAGTCCTAGGAGGAGTGTTCTTTGGCGTTCAATGGAACAGTTCTGATCCCTCAGCTTTGCCCATGTGTTATTGTGTGCTGCTGCGACATCATGGGATGGGCAAGGAATGTTATATTAAAAAAGTGACACCGGGTCCCCGTGAGACTCTCACTTCTGGGGAGACCCTGGGCTGTGCCTCACCAAGGGCCCAACCAGATGGCTTTCATTTCAGGGGCAGGGATGTTTCATGGTATGACACTGTTTTATTGTTATGCCATAAAAAGCAGAGCAGCTGTTTTCAAAATACTTCATGGGACGATGGGGGTGCCCATGAATTGGTGCCTTATCCTCTCGCTCTTTGACTGGAACACTTGGAAAACTCCAGAAGGATGGAGGGCTGGCGTCATTTGGCACATCTCTTAAGGACATTTCTGCACCCATGACTTAAAACTGATTTCACAGACATTCTGTGTCCCCACGAAACCCTGAGAACACTAGTCCTTTGAAGGGGTAAGGCCAATTCTTTGATTAGGAACAAAGAATTCTCAGTGCCGTTTGCTATGACTAGTTAAGGATATAAAACCTGATAGGCATTTGGCATTTTGACATGCCCTGAGATCATTAACTGTAGGGGGTGCCTGCACTAGGACCACATGATGGGTGAATAAACCGAGGAGACTGCAGACATGGCTCATATGGTCTGTTGTTCACGAGAGAAGAGCCCCTACACCACCTTTATCTGTATTTATTTAAAAGCCTTCTATACTGCTTTTCTAAAACTCAAAGTGGTGTACAACAGAAAATAAACATACAAAAGACAATAACATCAGAATAAACCATTAAAGTTAAAAAAAAAGATTAAAACAAGTTTTTTTTAAAAAAAATAGCAATATGAGAGCAATTTTAGCATGGAACATAACTGTAGAATAGTATAAAAGCAGTTGAAGAAGTTAAGAAAGGGTCTCTAGGGAGAACCTCCCTCCCTGAAGGCCAAGTGAAACAGATGGGTTTTAAAACCCTGCCGGAAACGGTATAACGAGGAGGCTGTCCTCAGGTCTTCCAGCAGCTGGGAGCTGCCCCACCAGAAGCCCTTTTAGTGGTTTTTAAATATTAGTGCTGAGTTTGTTTCTATGTTATGTATGTGCTATAGGTGTGTGTTATGTGAGTTATTTGTTTGATTAATAGCGCTCTCTCTCTCTCTCCCTCTCCCTCCCCCCTCTCTCTCTGTGTGTGTGTGTTTATTAAAAAAAAAGAGACCCTTAGGTGAATAAATGGGCTAATATTAACTATTTGTACTTGATAAATATTAGTTATTTATTAATACATGGAATAATACTGTACACAAAGGACAACTCCAATCCTATAATAGCAGTTTTTAAAGATGCCATTTTGGTTTCCAGAGGACTGTTATTTTTAATACTGCCGATCCCCCCTGTCCAGATGGGCATTGGGTTAGCCTAGCCAATCTCCTGCTGGTCCATATCAGGGACAGCCTTTTCCTGAGGCAGCCATTTTGGACAGTGGAATAAAGTTGGGCAAGAAACAGACAGACATGACCCTTGGGAATAATCCATAGGGACGTTCTGGATGAACCTCACTGAAATTAACAGGAGCCATGCAAGAACATGTGCAGGAGAACCTACCAGTGAATGGTGCTCTTTATAAATGAGAGGAGGGATATACTGCCTTAGGGTGCAGTCCTAACCTGGTGTTAGGTCAAGTCCCTTGTGCTGGCCTAACTCCAGATTAGGATCGCACCCTTAGGCATGTAGATGTCTTACATCTGTCTTGATACACACAACTAACAGGAATCAGCGTAGGCCAGGAAGTCCATGAGGCTAACTGGCTCTCCATGCCGACCACAGGGATTTTCCAGGGATTAAAAAGTACCTCAAGGCAGCAAGAGGGATCTAAACAGCTGTAAAAATCTTCACATTAAAAAAACACCACATTGGTTTATTTTTATCCTCAATGTGTTTTGAGGTTTACTCAGGAATACAAATTTTACAGTTAAATCAAGCCAGCTGGAGTCTGCTCAGACCCTACTCAAGGTGAAGACAGACATAATATAAAAAGAAAACTGATAACCTGTCCCTTAACGATAGGGAAAGCCCAACTTCCTCCCAACTTTGCAGCTGAAGTGGCAGGTGTGCTTACCCATGAATGAAATACTATTGTAGCCATCAGCTCTCTCACCCTGCTTCAGGCAAGCTTTAAAAAGACATTTCTTAACCACTGTGTGAAGTTCATGTGTGTATCCATTCATTTATCACTTGATCCATTTTCTTTAAAAAGAAATTTGCTGTGTATTGCGCAAAACTACTTAGGGGCGGTTTATTGTTCACGGTTGGCCAGCCAATCAGCACTGTACTTCTGCTTCCAACCTGCAAAACTGATGGTGGTGGTGATGGTTTTTCAGAGCTCAGTCCGCAAATGAAAGATGCCTTGAGACTGAGAGCGCAATCCTAAACTGGAGTTAGGTCAGCATAAACTAAGCCAGCAAAATTTGGTCAGCACAAGGGCCACCATAAAATGTGTTTGGACTATTCTCGGAGTGAGGGAGGATGGCTCACGTCTGTGTGGTGGCCTCTCTGACTCCAAGAGTGGTCCAACCATACTTTATGGTATCCCTTGTGTGGGCCAGACTTTGCTGGCTTAGTTTATGCCGGCCTATCTCAGTTTAGGATTGCGTCCTGAATATGGTGGTGGCACTTTCAGATTGGCCCCCCTGCGCTAAAGACATTATATCTGTCTTCTGTACTCCTTTCACTCCTGACTTTTCTTGGCTATACTCACAATGAGCAGAATCCTAATCTGGAGTTAGGCCGGCACAGTTAGGCCAGTGCAAGGGCCACCATAAAGCACATTTGGTCCACTCTCGGAGTCAGGGAGGATGGTGCATGTCTGTTTGCCGGCCTCTCTGACTCCGAGAGTAGTCCAAAAACACTTTATGGTGGCCCTTGTGATGGCCAAACTTTGATGGTTTAGCCTATGCTGGCCAAACTCAAGTTTAGGATTGTGCACTTAGACTGACACTCTGCCATCTAAATCCCATTTTTATCTAAATCTCTTTAAACCTGCATCAGAGGACAAGCCAGACTTCCAATTCAAATTAAAATAAGAAGTGTTTATTGGGACAGTGAAAAACCCCAAGTAATCCGGGCTGCTAAACCCAGGATAGTAAGATGCAAGGAAGCTCCTGCTGGCTTCTGGACATTGGCCAGACAAAGAGTGGAAGCAGGAATACACATTTGCTATGGCCCTTAAAGAATGTTTTTTGCATATGCTAGAAATAACGTTTCAGCTGCAACAGAGCAATGGCTGCTCCAAGGGATGGATATTTCAGTCCTGAACAGTTTGGGAAAAAAAAAAAGCATGACATCAGGAGAGGGTCTCAACTTGCTGTCTAGGCCATTTGGTTGCTTTACTAATGTTCCACCTCTGTAAAAGTCCATGTGCTGCCAAACTGGATGCAGCATGCCTTCCATCTCTGCCAGTCCTCGCTGGAGAAAATTGCTGCGTCTGCTGGTCTCTCCAAATATACATGGGCAGAGCCTCGGCCAAGGACCAACTGCATGTTCCATAGGCTGGAATGTTAACTCCTGCATTTGTGTTTCCACAAAATGTTTATGCCATGTACCTCCAAAAGAGAAATATTAGGAAGCACTCCTGGGTGTGTACTCTGCAATGTTCAGGTGCGGATGGTGGAGGCTTAAACTGGGTGCATGAGACCTGGGATTTCTTTCTGTTGCCTGGGCTCAGGGGAATAGTCATGGAGCACAATCCTAACCCTGGAATTAGGCCAGCACAGTTAGGCCAGCAGACTTTGGCCAGCACAAGGGACACCATAAATTATGTTTGGACCACTCTCACAGTCAGAGGCCAGCACTCAGATGTGTGCCATCCTCCCTGACTCTGAGAGTGGTCCAAACGCGCTTTATGGTGGCCCTTATGCCAGCCAAACTTGGCCAGCCTAACTGTGCTGGCTTAACTCCAGGTTAGGATTGCAAAGATAATCACATTATTATATGACTGCAATATTGTTCTGCCAAATTCCCTGCTGGGCCTCCCCAAGGGCCCCAGTGCCCACACTAGGCTAACTGGTTTCCCCTCCAGAGCAGCCTCAGAGATAGGCAAGAGGGAGGGGGTTCATTCACCCACTGGGCCTCCTCTCTTCCAGCAGCTTTGCTTGGAATCACCGGCTGGCCAGCCTCCTCCAGACTGCCCTCATCACTGGCTCAAAATACCCTAATTTAGCACCAACAAACCCCATCACCAAACAATAGGCAGTCACCTTACCACAACTGCCTCCTCCATTTGGTGGCTCCAGGGGCGTGGCAGCCATACAACAGTTCCCCACAGTTATTCCCCACAATAACCTTACCTTATCCAGTCCTTTAACAGTCCTTCAGTCAGTCCATCCAGCAATCAGTCAGTCAGTCAATCCACTGCCACTTTCCTTCCTTCCTACACCTGCCCAGTGCTCCCTTACTGCCTTACTGCAGCTCCTGCCTCCAACTCTGTATGGAGGCAGGCCAATCTGTGTCTGTTGCTGGGCAGACTCTACCATCAGCCACACCCATCTGCACCTGTGCTAACCTCCTTTCGTAGCCAGAGCCCTCATCAACCTGCAGGAGTTGCTGGGATTAACCCCATACTTCCTGGCTTATTTGGACAAGGGGCCATTGCTGATAGCATTCCCTATCTCCTCGGGGTAGCTCCTGCCTTTTCCAATACAAATATTTAGTTGATTAATCACAGATCAAGATCAATAGATTAGATTAAGGATGTCCTCTGATATATTGATTTGTGAATCTTCTTGGAGCAGGTTAATTCCATATTTTTTTAAGTTTACAAAAACCATGAATGACAGGTGCCACTTTAGCAGAGACATTCTCTCTTCCATCTCATGAGTGGGGTGGGGGAGGTGCCTCTTCTAGTGAAGTGATATGATCTGGCATCCACAAATCCACTTGCCAGCTTGTCAGGATTATTGCCCTCACCCCTCTGGCAAGCAGGACACCGAGAACCACCTAGATCTCCTGGACACCTAGAACCACCACCTGTTGTGATCTGAAGGACATCTTCTGGATCACCCATGAGGTATTTCAGGGCAATGCAAAAGGAAAAAATAGTAAGCAAACAAGAACGTACGCACTAAAGTGAGTCAGGACAAGTCAAATTCGAGTCTTTTCTTGAGGCCCTGAGACTCAAGTCGGGTTTGAGTCAGTGACATTGAGTTAACACAAGTTGGGAAAAACCAGTTCCTGAATGGAACTTACTCCCAAGTAAGAGTGCAAAGGTTTGCGAGCTAAGCTTTCTTTCTGAAGAAATATTTTCTTTCTTTAATATCATCATCATCATCATCATCATCATCATCATCATCATCATCATCGCTTCTCACATATGCAGAGTGCATCAATTTTACAACTAAAAATGTTGCCCTAAACATACTTCCTAGAGATTTACTCCCATTGAACTTGATGGGTTTACTTCCTGATAAATCATGTTGGGAGTAACCACAAGCAGCCACAAAACTTCCCTCTGGCCTCCATGGTCAGCCTTCCAAGGCAGAGAGTGTGATTTCCTTGCAGAACCTCTCTGCTATGAAATTAAACACTGGCCATAAACAGATCCTATGCTGAAATAGCTGAGGGATGCTTAATTGGATTCCTGATATGTGTAACTGCAAGAGATTAGGAACAATTCTTGTATACCCATGTGGTGGCCCATCAGCTTGCAAAAACCATGAAAAGGGCTTAATCGGGGCTTTTTCTTTCAGAGGTGAAAGCGGTGGCAGCTAGGCAGTGTTCCTAGTCGCACCACCCTTGTGTGGATGGATTGCTGGCCACTAGGTGAAATGCCTTAAAAGAGGTGGGGTCAGATTCTTGGAGGATGGTATCACTCAGGGCACAATCCTAACCTGGAGTTAGGCCGGCACAGTTAGCCCAGCCAAGTTTGGCCGGCACAAGGGCCGCCGTAAAGCATGTTTGGACCACTCTCAGGGTCAGAGAGGCCAGCACACAGATGTGTGCAATTCTCCCTGACTCTGAGAGTGGTCCAAATATGCTTTACAGCAGCCCTTCTGCCAGCCAAACTGTGCTGGCCTAACTGTGCTGGCCTAACTCCAGGTTAAGATTGCGTCCTCAATGTCTGTCCGTCTGTCACTATGACTACATGGAATCTCCACGTTCAAAAACTACATGCTAATGAACACAAGTTCCGGAGGTGACAGGAGTCTCCATGCCCTGCCTCTGGGTCTCACAGTGACATCTGGTTGGCCACTGCAGGAAGCAGGATGTGGGACTAGATGGAACTTTGGACTGATCCTGTGGGGCCTCTCTCATGCCCTTTGAGAGGGCATGCTTCCTCGTTCTGATCTCACATCCCTTGGAAAACCTTGTATTAGGCACAAGAAGGACTGTGCTACTGAGAGTGTGGCTGCAACGTTAAATGATGACTTGCATATGTGAAACGGCTCGCAGAGGTCAAACAGGGAGAGCTGTTTTTATCGCACCAGAACCAACACAGTTTTCACATCCACTTGAAAGTAATCAACTGAAGCCTTATTGAGTGGTATACATGTCTGCATGAATCAGCCCTTTGCTATGTGTCTTAAAATCCAACTGAGGTGTGGCTAAGACAACATGTTCCAATGGCAAGGGAATGGCAAAGACAATGCGTTCCAAATGTAGGGGTGTGGCCAAGGCAGAGTCTGCCAATGGAAAAGGTTGAGCTCAAACACTGTACTCCGTTGCTGGGATTCTGGAAGGGGCTATATCCAATTGCTGGGTGTGACTTACAGCTAAGTTGTATGCTTAACAAAATCGCATGTCCTTCTTGGGTTGTACCAGCTCAGAAAGCAGGTGGGAGAGAATTACATTTTTCATGTGGGTCCCCCACATAAATGGACAACTATCTTCATGAAGTAAATTAGCACATCAGGGAGAAAGGTTGTAGCCTAGCCTGATATGCTTCCTTTCCCAGTGCAGAGGGCAAAACGATGCCTTCGAAGTGACATCACAACAGGAAGTGACATCACAGTTGTACTTTCATTTTCTTGATTTTTTTCGGCCATAAGATTTGCTCGAACAAATCTTTGTTCAAGAATTTGCTCAAACATTTGCATGAAATTCTGCATGATATATAACATGACGGCATTATTCATAAAATCTGCTATTTTAACGAAGCGCAATTTTTACATGACAGTTGTATTTTTGTTTTCTCGGTTTTTTGGCCATAACATTTGACAGGATAAAGATCCTATCCTCCCATTTGTTTCATTTTTGTTTTGTTTTGTTTATGCATTGTTTATGCATTGTTCCCTCCCTTCTCTGCTATATATAGAGATGTGAGAAAAGGCCAAAGTTCAGAGGCATCCAGAAGACCCCAAGTTCAGCCCTGGCATCACTGAATACCAGTTGCATTTAGTGGAGACATTTGAAGAGTGTTGCTTCCTGGAGGCACTTGGAGGGCCTTGTACAAAGCAAGATGCTGGACTGGTTGGACCCTTGGCCTAACGCAGCAGAGTTATTCTTGCAGTCATAACTCTGATTCTGCCCAACACTCTTCAAATGTCTCTACTAAATGCAAGCCAGCGTGGTAACTGCAGCCTCTCAACTTTACGTATCCTTGCTTGGCCACCCCCCACCCCGGGTTTTGGCAGACAGATGCAAGCTGCAAAAACAGGAGATTTAAACTGAACTCCTTCTCTGGCAAGCGGGCTGCTTTTGGCTTGGTAGGTTGCAAGTTGGGGAGGCATTAACTTGCATTAACTGGAGCATACCCAGTAATCCTGCCAAGTGAGAAACAGTGGCTCAGCATGTGAATCTGGTGCTCTTTTCTGGTGCTGTTTTCTGATGGGGGGGGGGGAAGGAACAAATGCCCTAGTGCCGACCCCACTGCAATTCCCGTTTTCCCAGCCTGAAGTCATTGTGGTTACTGGTGTGTTTGTTTACACTTCCCCTGATCATCTCCTAGGACCCGCCTTTCCCTCCCCATTTAGGGCCTCTCCTGGACCCTGCACAGGAGCTGGGGATGGGATTCCACAATGAGTCACCTCCAGGGGGGAGATGAGGGATTTGGGACTGGATTGCAGGCGCTTCTTCCAATCAACTGCCCAAGTGCAATTTCCACCCCGAAGGGTCCAGGGGATTATTCCTGCAGCTGCTGCCTGTGCCAGAGCTAATGAGCTGCACGTGTCACTGGGCACCTTTCCCAGACCTCAGTGGCCAGAGCATCCCCCTCCCTCCCCTCTCTCCCACCCACCCCAGGGAATCAGAAGGAGGGGGACCCCAAAGGCTTAAACAGCCCTGAACGCCAATGAAGACCTTTAATATTTTCAGCCATACAAGCCAAGATTCATATAAGCGTGGTGAACGTAGGAAGTTAAGTGCTTTCCCCTACTTCTCAAAGCCGGTTGAAAACATGCAAGCTGTATATATTGCTTGTTAGGAGGAGGAACGTAAAGTTGTGCTAATTTGTTTGTGTATGGGAGTGAAGACAAGCCTCTCTATGCTCAAAGTGCAATCCCAAACACACTTATGGGAGCAAGCCCCATCCTGAGTTACTTCTAAGTAAACTTGCATAGGATGGTACTGCATGCCTCTCTGTGCCTGGCTGCTTCTAGGGGTGGAAGCAGCCAGGAAACCTGGCACAGAGCCAGTCTGCCTTTGAGGCTGCAATCCTATACAGATTTACCTGGGACCAGGCCCCATTGAACTCAATGAGAGTTACTGCTGAGTAAACATGCATAGGATTGGGCTGTAGGGCAACCAGAACAGCTGTTGCAGGTACCAGCTGTCTTCTCTCATACATGTAGGTGCTTCTTTCACATATTGTATTCACAAGTATCCTGTGCTGAGTTTCAACCAGGTCTCATAAAATAAGTTATGCGAGTGCGTGTGCAACCCACCGGCCATGTTTAAGGAGTCCATGCTGTTCACAGGTGCCATTCTGAAGATCCCTGCAGTCTCTGGAAGGTCACTGCAGCATTCAGAGTGACTTTTGGGCACTTCCTGCTACACTCTTCTGGCTTTCTAAGGATCTCTGCTGGATTCTTCTGATGGCAGATAAGATACCCATTGTGCCTCACCCCCTGGATCTGAAAGTCTGATGCAGTCTGATCCAGACTGAAAGTCTGTGCAGTTCTTTAAGGACCAGCACAATTCTGATGAAACTGTCAGACTGAATGAGACGATTTGTCCAGCTAACTCCGTAATGGGAGCCTTCTTCATATGAATCATGAGCGCTACCACTGAGTTACCTTGCTTCCCTAAAGCCTTTACAGTTGGGGTTTCTGGAGCCTCCCATTCAAATGACATGGCATCAAGTCAGATCAGAACCTGCTCAGATGAATTGTTGAACTAGATGCTACATCTCTTTTGCCAGGTTGGGTAGAAGCAGAGCAGTGTACTTCAGGTTGCTAGGCAACCACAATAGGTATCCCAGCAACTCCCCCTTCCCTAAGGCTATGCAAAATTAAAAATGGGATGAGGACAGGAGGCAACTGGAACCTCATCTAGAGGTTCCAGGATGGTGTTTCCTGTAACAAAATGGATCTGAAATTGAAGAGAGAGTGGGCAATGCAGAACTGCGATAAAGGATCATCTGCACAGATAAAAGCTTTTGCTGCTACAGATGCTGTTGAGCCACAATAGCATCTTTCCACTGACTCTAAGAAGTGTATTTTTACTCATCTTTATTTATAAATTATACTAGCTTGTCCTTACCCGGCGTTGCCCGGATATTTATGTAGAACTCTGTAGAACCTTCTGGAAATTTTTAGAAATCATTAGGCCCCGGTCTTGGACTCATGATGTTCGAGACAATTCCAGCACCCATTCGAATCTTAGATGGTCCTATTTAAGGGAAGCTAACTCAGCAAGTCTTCCAGTTTATCATCGTTCAGTGAATGTGACAGTTTATGAAATCTTATTGCGTTAAGATGTAGTCTTATTGCGTTACGATTTCCACGCGGGTGAAGCCGTGGGCAAACAGCTAGTTTAAAATAAATGCACATTTTAAATAAAAGAAACATGCATAAAATTATAGATATAAAAAAATTGAGGCACATAAATGCCAGGTATCCGTTCTCTTTGTTGGGGAGGGAGACCAGTATGCAGCAGATTAAAGTCTTGGGAACAGGGAGCTGTGGATTAATGTGCTGTCATCCAGGGTCACCTGCCAGCCCCTTCCTCCTCCCCAGTTCTGGGTGAGTGGGGTGAGCTCAATTTGGTGGGTGGTTAGGCTGAGAGGGAGCTGTCCCCTCCTGCGGCCGAGTCTAATTACAGAGCTCAGCTCATCAAAGGGCCTGTTCATGCCGTGTGATCTCCTGAGGGGAGGACCCAGAAAATCATATAGATGAATTTTTCAAACAGTTGGCTTAAGGCAACAGCCCACAATCTCCTGGCAGGCGGAGTAGAGAGCAAAGCCTAGCAGCATTTTGTTGGAGAACCAGAGAACATTGCACTCGACACTGTACAACACTGCCTGTCTGAGCAAACAGCCAGCATTCAGCTAGGTGCAAAAGTAAATCTCTTTAACATGCAAGTCAGCAGTGAACTTGGAAGAGGCTGGAAAGCTCCTTCCAAACCCATCTACACTGGCATCTACATTGTCACCGGTGTGTACTGGGAAAGACTTGCGTTCTTGTCTATTGTTCCAAAGATGGAGAATATAAGAAAAGCACTTCCTCTAAAGTTAGGGTTACTGGATATAAACTGGGGCAGAGTGCCTATACCTTGAACCATTGTAGAAAAGAGGGAATTTGGGCAGGTGCAGCTTTTGAAACCCTTCCATGATGAGCTGCACCTGCCAAAATGCCCTCTTCTATACAATGGTGAAAGGTATAGGCACTCTGTCCCAGTTTGAATCTGGGAACCCGATCTAAGCTGTCCAATAACTAGAGGTGTGATTTTTTATTTTTTTCCCTGCAGATTTCGTTTTTGACAAAAATGAGAAATGCAGAAAGCAATGCTATCTGTATTTATTTCAAGGGTGCATTTTTATAAATTATAATTCCTTTAAAAGTGTACTAGATAGATGATATAGGTGATACAGTGTCAGCAAATGCAGTCACTATCATTACCCATGCACCCACACTCCCAGTCCAGCCTGACCAGCCTACAGTGACCAACATGTAGGGTGTTAGAAAACAGTTTTGTTTTTTCACAGATTTTGGTTTTGTGGGTTGTTGTTTTTTCCAAAAAGGAAAGGTGCAGAAAGCAGTGTTCAGTGTTTATATTTCATTATCACTGAAAAATCACACCTCTACCAATAACTATTTCATTTGCAAAGCAGGTCCAAGGAAACCAAGAGCACAATCCTAACCTGGAGTTAGGCTGGCACAGTTAGGCCAGCAATGATTGGCCGGCACCAGGGCCATCATAAAGCGCATTTGGACCACACTCAGGGCACAATCCTAACCAACTTTCCAGCACTAGGGTAAGGGAAATGCAGCTCTGAGGGGAAGGGAACAAACATTCCCTTACCTTGAGGAGGCTTCCATGACTACTACTCCACTGCAGGATGCAGAACAGGCCCCATTGGCAAAGCTAGGTCAGTGCTGGAAAATTGGTTAGAATTGTGCCCTCAAGGTCAGAGAGGATGGCGCCCTTCTGTGTGCTGGCCTCTGACTCCGAGAGTGGTCCAAACATACTTTACGGTGTCCCTTGTGCCAGCCAAATTTTGCTGGCCTAACTGTGCTGGCCTAACTCCAGGTTAGGATTGCGTTCCAAGTTTGGTTTCATGAGACAACAAGAAGAGACAGCTGAGCTGTGGCATCATACCACGTTGTTACCTACCACAAGAACACAGCAATGAACAATTATGAAAAAAATAGAGCTGGAAAATTCTATTAAGAACTGCCTGACTGGTTAGAGAAACCACAAGCGCAGCCAAAGGCGTTTTGCTAACCTCCAAGCAATTGTGCTGAGATTCTAAACGTTGCATCTCAGGATCCTCCTTTGCAACTGTCCAAGGGGTCTTGGGAGTCTGCCTCTCAGAGTGTTATGTATGCAGCATCATTGGCAGCCTAACAATTCTGCTTTCTGCTGCTGACCTCTTGGGTTGTTTGTGTTCCAGGCCAGCCCTGCCACATTTTCTCATGCGTCTAATGACAACGGGTATCCTGATAGTAAGGTAAAGGTTTCCCCACGACCAAATGGTCTAGTCGTGACCGACTGTAGGGGGCGGTGCTCATCTCTGTTTCTAAGCCTGTAGAGCCGGCGTTTGTCCGAGGACAAGCTTCCGTGGTCATGTGGATGGCATGACTCTACGCCGTAGCGTACGGAACGCTGTCACCTTCCCACCAAAGTGGTCCCTATTTATCTACTTGCATTTTTATGTGCTTTCGAACTGCTAGGCTGGCAGGAGCTGGGACAAGCAATAAGAGCTCACTCCGTTGTGCAGTCTTGAACTCCCAACCTTCCGGTCGGAAAGCCCAGCAGCAGCAGATTAACCCACTGCGCCACCATGTCCCTAACCTGACAGTCGTGCAAGCCAATTATTTGGAATAACTGCACAGGGGCAATTAGGGATGGGCAAACTCCCTGTGGCTCGATTCAGAATCAGCTTATTAATTACAAGCCTTCTCAGCAAGCATTCGGAAAAATGGTGGTCTGTTCTGAGCATCTTTTCCCATCCTGAAATGTCACACACCTGCTTATGGTGCTACACATGTGTCATCTCATATTGCCCCCTAGGAAACTCATCTGTGATCAAGATTGGACTTTAGAGCTGGGTGGAAAAAAAGCAACCACAAACATTGTGTGCGAGAAGCAACTGAGAGAACTGGCTCAAAATAGAGAAGAAAAGCAACAAAAGGCTCATTTGGCCAGGTGGTCTGGCCACATAGTTCATAGCAATCAATGAGAGTTTTGTTGGGAGTAAGGAATAAACATTGAAGACTCTTTGCAGATGTGCCTACAAGCAACTGGCTCTGGGCCTTCCTTGGTCTGCTGGACACAGACTGTGCATGCACAATATCTTCTTTGACATTCTGAGCTGGAGGAGCAATTCTGGGGAGGGGGGGATGATGCTCAGTTTGCCATACATCTGAGCATTAGGAGCTGGACAAATCATATTCCGCACCAGGAAGTTATGAAATTTGTGGCAATATCACTGCATGCAAGGGGCCATTGCTCCCAATTCTGACCCAGCTTTCCAGTGCTCTCAGAATGAACTTGTCCTTCTTGAAGGAGAAGGACTTGTACGCAGCTTCTCCCACCCACCACCCACTTTGCCACCCACCGCCCAGTGTTCGTGAAATGCAGCATACAATTTAACCACTAGATGTCGCTGTACTTTGCTATATACAGTGTTATGACCTGAATGGTCTGTCTGTGGCTGGTATGTTTATTGATGGTCTCAGTAATAAAATCAGGAATGATGAATGGAGAAACTTCATAAGTACACAGCACAGTGCAAGGTGGTGGTGGAAAAGAAAAAATCCAGCGATAAAAAGTGACCCTCATTCATGCATGTGGCACAGGCACTCCAGGTGTTTCCTTTGGAAGGAGCGCAGGACTTGATCTGAGCCAAGGGTCACAAGGGGTTGGCCACACAACCTGTCTTCCATCGTCATCATTCTCCCTTTGGGAGGGAGGGAACCTAACTACATTGCGGCAAAGGGGTAGAGTCTGGCATCCTTATGGGCTGATCTTTGCCACTATGGGAAACTGTGGGCTACCGTGGCAAAAAATGGATGAATATTTTCCCCATATATAGAGAAAAGCGCTGTGCCATTTTTACACCAGAGTGCGAACAACACCCTCCGATGGCCTGCTGACCTCCTTGTCTCAAGAGTCAATTTCCCTGGGCATTATTTTACGGCGCCAGACCCACCCACCCCCACTATTATGTCTCTTGGCAAAGATGAGGGGATACTTTGTGTGCATTTCCCCACACTGTAAAACTGGGAACAATGTGCAGAGGAAATGAGGGAGGGAAACCCTGCCCGGCTAAAGCAGCACAAACCACGCAGTACCAGGCAAACAAGCTCTGTGCTCGCTCGAGATTCAGCAGCAGTTGCTTCTCAGTACCAATTGGAGGAAAGCAACACCAGGAGAGGGATATGCCTTCATCTCCTGCTTGTGGGCTTCCCAGAGGCATCTAGCTGGCCACTGTGGGAAACAGGATGTTGGACTATCTATCTGGGCCTTGGGCCTGATGCATCAGGACTGACATGTGACTCCGTTGAATTTGTGGTTATCTTCAGCTTTATTCCCATTTAAAAAAGAGGCAGACCTGATTATCACTGTGATTGTCATAACAATACAATAATCTACATTAACTGAAACTACTGAATATAAGCAAAGAGATTTAACAAAATCTCTAGGTTCAAGAGCTATTGTAAAATAACATTTTTGCAAGAGGCTGTAAGCAGGTGATTACTGGTGGGAGGTGATTATTGTTCCTTAATGGAACCAGGCAGGACTTTCTATTGCAAGATGAGCCAGGTTTTATTTATGTGTTTAGCCATGCTGGCAACAGTGCCATAGCTTCTGAGGGTGCAATCCTACCCTGGCTACCCACACTTTCCTGGAATTAAGTCCCATTGAACACAATAGGGTTTGCTTCTCAGTAGACATGCATAAGATTGTAACCTCAGAAACAGAAACCTGAATGTCACTTGAAACACTTCTAGACTTTCACAAGTCATGTCTTCGTTCTCCAGTAAGGACGTCATGATTTGAAAATAGGCTACAGAACTGGGAATGGTGTGTTAACTCTTTCGTGTCATGCTATTTTTCTGACTTAATGATTTAAGTCAGGGATGATGCAAGGTTTGCCTGCTCCCTCTTTCACTCGTTTTCAAAAATCAAATCAGGCAGTGATATTTTTACATATAGTCCCAAGCTGCTGTTAGCCTCACTAGTGTCTGTCTCCTGCACCAAATCTCTCTCTCTCTCTCTCTCTCTCTCTCTCTCACACACACACACACACACACACACGCACACACACACACACACACACACACACACACACACACACACACACAC
>JAJKFI010000124.1:3233808-3267965 GCA_029204185.1 Lerista edwardsae | reverse complement strand
CACACACACACACACACACACACACACACACACACACACACACACACACACACCCTCTTCCTAGCAGATTGTAAAGAAAGAAAAAGACATTGGTGGAACTGATTGTGAATCTCCCAGTGAAGTTGGGCCAGCACAAGGGACACCATAAACTATGTTTGGACCACTCTCTGAGTTTAGAGAGGCCGGCACACAGGCATGCCCCATCTTCCCTGACTCCATGGTCCAAAGGCACTTTACGGTTTTATCCATACTGACCGGCAGCAGCTTTCTCTAGGATGCCTTTTCCCCCTCTGACCTATCTTGAAATGCAATGGGTTAGACGTGGGACCTTCTGTATGCAGGACATGTGCTCAACCCCTGAGCTACAGCCCCTCCCTCCCCAAGCAGAAGCAAAAGGAACATTACATGTACCAAGACAGTGCTGAGAATAGTGTGTCCCTTACATCTGCTACTGCAGCAAAAGTACTGCCCTAGGTAAGCACTTGTGGCTTGCTAACAGTAACCTCAAGGCTTGCCAATCCAATAGACAGGATGCATTTTTGCTGGCATTAGCAAAATGTTGATGATTTGTTTGCTGTGAGTCATCACTGGGGGGTGATGATGTGGGTAGGGCAGGTACTCAATAGCCAATGGGCAGGGGAGAAAAATTTACCAAGAATCCTCACCAGTCTGGATTTCTTAGTGATTCAGAAATAATGTTTCTGTCGTCAAACCACAATCAATAATAGCAAGATATCTTCACCCAGGTCATGCAGTGCATGATGTTCAACTCTATGACCAAATGCTGGCAGGGATGATGCAAGGTTTGCCTGCTCCCTCTTTCACTCGTTTTCAAAAATCAAATCAGGCAGTGATATTTTTACATATAGTCCCTTTTCTATTTACTTACAGTATGTATACCTACCTTTCCCCATCAAAATGGAGGCATTCGAGGTGGCTTACTGTGGCAGTTAAAAATTACCACAGAAAGTTAAATGAAAAGAAGCGAACCAAATAATGCAACAAAGAAAACCCTGAATACTCAGAGAACCAGCAGAAAATGTATTTAAAATAGAAGGCAAGTCAGCCCAAGTTGTGAAAAGCAGCAGCAGCAGCAGCAGAAACATATAATATGGGGGGTGGGAAACAACATGATCCTAGTAGCACATGTGGGGTACCACTGCAGAGAAGACGCTCCCCTGCATCGCTGCAAACCCAGCCTCCAATATGATGATGATGATGATGATGATGATGGTGATGATGATGATGATGATGATGATGATGATGGTAGTTTACAAAGCGGTTTACATAGTAACATAAATCAAATAGTTCCCTTTAGGGAACCAAGGAAATAGAACTCACAATCTTAACAGCTTTCTTAAGCACGGTTAGGTCAGCAACGTTTGGCTGGCACAAAGGATGATAAAGTACTTTATGGTGATAAAATACATTTGGACCACTCTCGGAGTCAGAGAGGCCAGCACATAGACGTGCACCATCCTCCCTGACTCCAAGAGCAGTCCAAATGCTCTTTACAGTGACTCTTGTGCCAGCCAAACTTTCCTGGCCTAACTGTGCCAGCCTAACTCCAGGTTAGGATTGCGCTCTAAGAGGGCATGTCTTTAAAAGGTGCCTCTTTGCCCAGTTAGCAAGGACAATGGTGGCACCCACCGAAAGAATCCTCCATCCAGCTGTAGGGGATGGACCATTTCACATGGTGGGAGGCAAAGCAGCTCTTGAGCTATATACCCCTAAGCTGCATAGGGTTTTAAGCCCTATGAGCCCCATGAGTACTTTCATGAGTACCTTGAATGGACCAGCAGCCAGTGAAGCAGCCTGACCACTTCAAACAGCCTGACCTTCATCACCACATGTAAAGTGGCATTCTGCCCCAGCTAAAGTTTCAAAATAGCCAACAAGGACAGCCCCAAGCTGAACACATTACAGAAATCTAGTCTCAGGGTAACCAACACATGGATAATTGTAATGTCTGACTTTATTCAGGTACAGATGTAGTTGGTACACCAACGTAAGCTGGGCAAAGGAGTCCCAATCAGGCTACTGCCACCATCTCTAGGTATCCAGGAACAATGCTGAATCCAGGAGAACACCTAAACTGTAGATCAGCTCCTTCAAGGGGAGTGGTACCCCATCCAGAACAGGTCAGCAATCCATCACCTGCATTGTGTATCTCTTGATCAGCAGTGCCTCTGTTTGATCCAGATTTAATTTCATCTGATTTACTCAAATACCCAAAATGACATGCAAGACAAGATTAAAAAATAAAACCAAGACTGAGAAATCACAACAAACTGTACAAAGTGGAGGAGAAATTTGGGGGTGTTAAAAATTTTTTTTTTTAATGAATTCAAAATGTACACGAGCTTCCCGTCTAGGAATTGCACGACCCCAATAACTGTCTATCTGGGAAGTAAAAGCCGCTGGCTGTGTCTGCGGCTACTCCACAATAAAGCACAACTGGACATATTGTCAGATTGAACACGCTGTTAAACATTCCCAAGCTTTAGCCAAGGAAATGATTGTGGTCAGTTTACTCACACATCCTGCCTCAGAAGCCTGTGCAGGATAGCATGAAGCACACAGAAAGGAAGTCTTTAGGAATGTAGAATTATGATGTGGCATGGTGGGAAGGAGACATTCTCTCGATGGAAGAAGAGGGGTGCTAAAGGTATATCAAATTAACTTTAAACTTTATTTTTTAAGAACAGTTTTTGTGACAGCAATTGGACAGCAATTAACAGGGTTGTTAACAACCAATAAAACTATCAAATGGAATAATATCATAAAATATGTATTTTAAAAACAGACACTAAAAGCGTACTTTAAAACAGCCCAAAAAACAAACAAGTGGCAAAAAATCATCAGATATCTCCATCCAACGTAAATCAGGCATCCAACGATTTGACACCGGAACGTGTTTCATTCTTGTGCTGGTTGATGATAGTTTTATTGTGGTTTTGGGCGGATGGGTGGGGAAAGAGCCATTTGGACATAATATATAGAGGAATGCAGGATATTTGGTACATTTTTTACTTTCAATCAAATAAGCACATAAGTACTGGGAAAATTAATAGACGAGTGTGCAGTGCGGAAAAGTCATTAGCATGGGGGCAAAGGTGAGCTATGCAGGGGAGGGGAGCATTCTATAGATAGGGTGCCACAACAGAGAAGGCCCTTTTCCATTACCAAAAAAAAGCTTCTCTGTTTTCATATGGGAAACATCACAACTCTCAGATGAGGCAAAGTAGTTCAACTTGGCTGGGCTGCTGTGGGGTTTTCTTCCTTATGCAATATCTTCAACCCAACCCAAAACTCGTACTCTAGCTAACGGTACCAGATTGGAAGAAGAGCACCTCCTGCTTTGTGTGCAGAAGGTCCCAAGCTCCCAAGTTTAATCCCTGGCATCTCCAGGGAACGGCCCCTGTCTGGAACGCTGGAAACGCTACAGCTGGTCATTGTAGGAAGTACTGAGCTATATGGATTGGTGGTTTGATGCAGAATATGGCAGTGAACATGAGGTGAGTTTAGGGTTACCAGATACAAACTGGGGCAGAGTGCCTATGCCTTTAACTTTTGTATAGAAGAGGGAATTTTAGCAGGTGCAGCTTTTTAAACCCTTCCAGGCTGAGCTGCACCTGCCCAAATTCCCTCTTCTATACAATGGTTAAAGGTACAGCCACTCTTTCCCAGTTTGTATCTGGTAACCCTAGGTAAGTACAGTGGCATAGCTAGAGGCAGTGGTGTCATCCACTCTCCAGTAGACGGTACGCTGGGCGGGACTTACGCGTATTCGGCAGCCCGTCCACTCACTTCCGCTTTCTTCCCGCTCGCCGCGCAGCTTTCCCTGGCCTCGGAGGGGGCGCCTGTTCGCCGGGGGGATGGGTGGGGGCACGCCAGGTGCCTGGGTGATCAGGCACCCCCTCCGAGGCCAGGGAAAGCCGCGCGGCGAGTGGGAAGAAAGCGGAAGTGAGTGGACGGGCTGCCAATCATGCGTAAGTCCCGCCCAGCGTACCGTCTACTGGAGAATAGATGACACCACTGGCTAGAGGGGGAGTCTCTGGTGTTGCTCTGGTTGCCCAGTATGGCGGTGGCGGTGGCAAGGAGAAGGGGCTGGTTACACAGTGCATTGCGGTGCTATAAATAGGATTTTGATCGCCTTCTAGCTACACCACTGGGTAGGTATAAGGTATAAGACCACAAAAATGGATCAGTTCAGCTTCCTTTGCAATACCCCAAGAGCAGGGCTAGTCCATTTAATGAGGCAGACTGAGGCATTTGCCTCAGGCAACTGATTGGTGTGTGGGATCTCCACAGCTTATCCTCCTCCTGCTTCCTGGATTTGAGAAGGGGAACACAGCAGAAGAGGAAGTATGGAGGAGAGGAGAGTGGTAGGCTAGAGTGTCACACTCCAGTTCACCACTCTCCTTCCTTCGCTTTCTCTTCTGCTCTGTTCCCCTTTTCCTTCTCAAATCCAGAGAGCAGGAGGAGACAGTCACGGACCTACCATTGGGAGGAGGGAAGACTCCCTGAGTGTGGAGCTCCTGGAGTGGGGGGAAGGCAGCAAAGTGGTCTGCCTGCCATTCTTTGCCCTTGTATGGCTCCAAAATGAAGCCTGGCATGCTGGGAGAGCATGTCAATGAGTAGAGAGCTGATGCTAGGGCTGCAGAGCATTGACCCAGCTCCTGTGCGGAGCATGGGCTGGGCACACCACTGGGAGGAGGACAAGCAGTGGCTGGCACACAACTAGATAAGGTGGGGTCAGCATTTGGCAAACCACCAGAGGTGCCCGAAGGTCTTGTGCCAACCCTGCCCAAGAATAAAATGAGAGGTTTTGCTATTAGTTTCGGTCTCACTGGGATGCATCAGCCTCTGCCCACTGATTTGTCCCAAGCTCTGCCCTATTGCAGGGATCAGAACGTTTTAAATTAAAATTCAGCAACCCTATCTCATGCAGGAGGAGGATGGCAAAGCTTCTTTCATCTCTTTGGTTCCTAGAAGCAGCTGTTGGGTAATCCTAGAATGTGTACCAGGGCCCTCTGAAATGGACAAAAGTTCTACGGCAGTAGAAACAATTCTCTTGGGATAAGAAATCTGACAATCATTGGTACAATAATATTTCCCATAATGCCGCTTCCTTTAGCACTCTTGATTCTGGGACTGATTGACAGTTATCATAGCCAGTGCATTCTGAGAAGTGTGGGGTCAGTCGGTGTCAGTTTCCTGCCCCATTGTTAACAATGTCTCTTCTAGTGCTGTTTCACACCACCTTTGACTCCTAGGGAATGTACCCCTGTGCTTGGAGAGACGTTGCTATACCTTCCAAGAGTGAAACGTATACCACAAGCTCAATTGTATTGTTTAGACAAGGCTTGAAAATGTCAAAACCCAGCCTGGTAGACCCGTGCCAAACAGCTCCCTCTCCCCACCCTGATAATGAAAGAGATCTATTAATACAGCTGATGCATTTGTCGGGGCCCGCACACAGCTATTCTGGGACAACTGGCCGTTGATTCACGTCAACCCTTGGTTTGTTTACACATTCATGGGGTGAATCAGAGGCTGGAGCTGAGACAGAAGCTGGCAAGATTGGGGGCTCTGTCTTGACTCACCTCTCTCTCATCCCCAGATAAATGATCCCATCAACAATAGCAGGGCTCTTATCTCTAGTACGCAGAGTTCCATAAAGGCACATGGCATCCTGCGAAAGGTCCACAAAATCTCAGAAGTCTTCCTGCTGTACACAGATTCTCTGGAATAACAAAACCTGGGTGGCACACCTGGGGCTGCCACCTGGAAACTTAGACTGAGCCCACTCCAGCTTGCAGCCCCAGGTGTGCCACCCAGGTTTTGTTATTCTGGAGAATCTGTCTACAGCAGGAAGACTCAGTGTGTCTATCAGATATCAGACAGCAGACACCATTCAATCATTCGACTATTTAATTACTGACAACTCACTGGAAAAAACCCAGTGCATAACACTGAGAGCACAATCCTAACCTGGAGTTAGGACAGCACAGTTAGGACAGCAAAGTTTGGCTGGCACAAGGGCCACCATAAAGCAAGTTTGGACCACTCTCAGAGTCAGGGAGGATGGTGCACGTCTGTGTGCTGACCTCTCTGACTCCAAGAGTGGTCTAAACATACTTTATGGTGTCCCTTGTGGCAGCCAAACGTTGCTGGCCTAACTGTGCCGGCCTCACTCCAGGTTAGAATTGTGCTGTTAGAGGGATGGAAAGCAAAACAAGCTCAACTGCCTGCCTGGTTGTTGCATTCTCATTTAGCAATGTATAAAAGTAAAGTTTTTTTCATGCTTTCGAATTATGGTGTTGGAGAAGACTCTTGAAAGTCCCCTGCACTGCAAGGAGATCAAATTGGGCAGTCCTGCAGGGTCAAGCCTGATTGCTCCTTGGAAGGACAAATACTGAAGCTGAAGTATTTCAAATACTTTGGCCAACTCATGAGAAGAGAGGACCCTCATGCTGGGAAAGATCGAAGGCAAAAGGAGAAGGGGGTGGCAGAGGATGAGATTGTTCAATAGCGTCACTGAAGAATCAAACATGAATTTGGGCGAACTCCGGAAGCTAGTGGAAGACAGAAAGGCCTGGCGTGCTGTGGTCCATGGGATCTCAAAGAGTCGGACGCGACTGGAACAACAACAATAAAAGTAAAGCAAGAACAAAGGAAAGTAATTGGCAGTGGGGCAGGGGAGAATCCTATATGTAACTTAGTGTTTCCTCTTATTCATGGTTTTAGGTATCCAGGGGGGGCAGGAACCTATCCCCTGCAGATACTGGGGCACACCTGTACTGTACTTATCCCCCTGTCACCTTCCTTTAAGCTTTTGGTGTAAGTGACCCTGTCTGGGTTATGCAAGTGCAGCAAAGATTTGGCCAAGGTCCAGTGGGGGGAGAGTGGCAGAGTCAGAAACTGCTGTAGCATCCCCGACAGGCTATTATTATTCTACCTTAACCCTTGGGCCATATCTACTTGCTGGGGGTAAAAGCAAGGGAATAACCTCAGAATGAGGGTGCTCCCCCCCATTCCCCCCAATCAGGAATAGATCTTGCATTCTTTGACTCAAGCCAGACAGTGCCGGTTATCCTCAGTCGACCACCCCCCTCCTCCTTTGGAAGCAGGCCGAGCCTGACGGAAACTGGGTTCTAAACACAAGGCAAGATCCATTGTTTGCTTTGGTGGCTGATTTTCTCCTTTGAAGTCTCTGGAAGTTAAACACAGGCAAGCAGGCAATGCTGTTTTGCAGGCGTCGCAGCCTCTCTCCCCGATAAGGACATTTCATCGTGCAGGAGAGGAGGGAGTGAGGACTTCAGAGGCTTCTCGGAAGGATTAGGGAACACAGCAGAAGGCCTGGGCAATAGATGAGAATACCTGTGTGTCACACACACACACACACACACACACACAGAGAGAGAGAGAGAGAGAGAGAGAGAGAGAGAGAGAGAGAGATTCTATAAGGAAGTGTAGGCATGGCTTGACTTCTTGAACAAAAGAAAGCACAGGGGGTGGGCTTGTGATGATACTCAAGGACTAACTGATTACACAGTATTTTGGGTTGGGAAAGAACTGTGTTCTAGGACAGGGTTTCTGAAACTGTGGGTCGCGACCCGATGTCCAGTGGGTCCTGGGTTGGGCCTTCCCACCTGCCCTTGCGTGTGGTTGGCTCCAAACTGGAGCCATCTCGTTGCAATTGGAGGCTGCACCATGCCTTCAGAAGCAGCCGGAAAGTCACTTCTGGTTTACTTCTGGGTTTGTGAAAGTGACTAATGATTGCTTGAGGAGGCCTTCTGAGGCCCAGTGCTGCACAAACAGGTAGGCTGTGGCAGGGGGACGTTTGAGAACCCCAGTTTGAGGAAGTCGAGATGCCTTCAGTCTTTTTATCTCTTGGATCAGATCTCCTCTGCCTCCTTGCTTCTGCAGTTTTCCTTTCCGTATCTTGTGTGTACTCCATTCTTTCCTAGATCCCCTGCTTCTTTGGCTCCTCTTTTCCTGGAACCTCCTGCCTGCACTGCCTCTGTCTGTGATCCGAGCAAGTGAGCTATTCGGAGCCAGAGACACTGGCAATTAGAACAGTTCCGCCAACCACAATCAGAGCAGGCTCAGAGTGAGAGTGCTTGGCCTTTCAGGCTACCCAATCCCAATCCTTTGTTAACAGCCAAAAAATTGCTGCAAGACTCTTCCTTTCCACCACAAAATGCTTTAGAACATTCCAAAGTTAAAGTGATTTGGGGCTCTTAGTAGGTTGCAGAAAGCAGTATGCACAATTTGTCGGTACAGACATAAAGCTGCCGATCACTGAAATATCAGAGGCACAACCACTTCCACCACCAACCCCCTGGGTTTGTATACCCTCTCCTTCCATCCCACATCTACCATAGACAATCTCCCTTTCTTTCAGATTGAAAACTGAAATGTGATTAGCATCACATTTATAATGATTTTAATACTAACCTTACCACACTTTGCAAGCATGGTTTGAAGAAGATTTGTGAAGTGGGCTAACTAAGGGTCCAACAACACACTGTTTAGTATACTGTATTATTAAGAGTGCAGTCCTAAACTGGAGTTAGGCCGGCATAAGCTAAGCCAGCAAAGTTTGGCCAGCACAAGAGCCACTGAAAAGTGCATTTGGACCACTCTCAGAGTCAGGGAGGATGGCGCACGTCGGTGTGCTGGCCTCTCTGACTCTGAGAGTGGTCCAAACATACTTTATGGTGTTCCTTGTGCCGGCCAAACTTTGCTGGTTTAGCTTATGCCGGCCTAACTCAGTTTAGGATTGCGCCCTGAGAGATGTGCCAAAACTGGGAATTTCTCTTCTGAAAATAGCTGCTTTGGGACCAAATGCCAAATCTGGTCGGGCGTGAATTCACTGGAAGGGTGGAAAGGGTGGAATACACATATCCAGTGGTGGGATTCAGGGGGTTTGCCCAGGTTCTATAGAACTGGTTGTTAAATGGCCAGGCCCCGCCCACTCGCTTACCTCAGCTGGCTTCGGGTTTTTTTTGGCTCCGGCTATGACATCATAGAACCGGTTGTTAATTCATTTAAATCCCACCACTGCACATATCCCCTGGTCCCACCCCATCTCTGCAGCTGCTTCATAGTTGAAGAAGTTGCATCTTAAGTACAACTCTTCCAGCCTATGCATGTCTACTCAGAAGTAAGGCCCATTATAGTCAATAGGGCTTACTCCCTGGCGTGTATAGGATTGCAGCCTACATAAAACATTGACTACATACAACATGTAGCTTGGCCCTAAAGTTGGCATTCAGATTGGTGAGAGAGGAAAATGCCCATGTGTGTGTGAGAGAGAAAGGGAGGAGGAAGGGGGAAGAGAGTGTGTGTCCAAGCGATGCTCCCAAGAGCTTTACGTCTGTTCTGGGCCAATGAGAAAACTGGAATTGCAGCTAATAGAGAGAGGCCAGTTAGTGGGCATTCTCTTGCAGACCCCTCCCAGTCCATTCTAGTCTGAGTGCAACACAGGTTTTGCTGATGCAGAGCTCTGTGAAATTCAGTGGTGTAGCTAGTGGGGGTGGGAAGCAGGCCACCCTGGGTACCATGCCAAAAGGTGGGGGGCCAAGTGAGACCCAGCCAAGATGGCAACCACTACTGTCTCCCTTCCAGTGGCTTTGTGATTTGCCTGCTGCCCCCTTCCTTTGGAGGCTTGCAAGAACACGAAGCCACTCAGCACAGCTAGGGGCCAAGTGGCTTCATCGGTATCTCACAACCCAGAAGTAATTGGCTGCCTGTGACATCATCACGTCATGGCCAATTACTTCCATGTCTGGGTGGTCATAGTTTTTAGGGAGGTCTTTAGTTTTTTAGACTCTAGTTTTTCAGGTTCACACTCAAGTTAGGGTCCGAGTCCTTTACATGCATGACTCGAGTCTACACGAGTCAGCAAAAAACCCTACCTGACTCGAGTTCCCATCCCTGATAAATACTAAGTATTATAATGAGAAGCAAAGGCTACTCTCCTCCCTACCCCCTCTATGCACACATTCTCATTGTTGAATGCAACAAGGAAGAGGCAGTTTAGCCTTGTGGGAAATCAAGTCCCTAAGGAAATGGCCTTTCAAGGAGGAAATGAGAATTTGGAATTGTCTGTCTGTGTCAACAGCACAGACCACATGCACATGGTGTGGGCAGTCCTCCCACTTTTTGCCTTTGGTAAACAGGGTTTGCAGGTTCTTATACTGTTTCAATAACCTGCAACACTTGTTTGATCAGAGCCCACAGTGGGACAGAATAAATGCACTTGTGCACCATAGGAAGGAAAGCTTCTCTCAACCCATTTTCAGCTCTCCTAAAAATTTTCTCCAGTCACAAACTAGCACTGCAATTCCTCACTTGCAAAAAATGTCTGGAAAAGATGCCAATTCTACCAGCTGAACCAATGTGAAAATGACAGAAAGAATCAATCAATCACTAGTATTTATATACCGCTTTTCAACACAAAGTTCACAAAGTGGTTTGCAGGCAAATAGTAATAATAAAGTTAAATGGTTCCCTGTCCCATAAGAACAAGAGGCTCTGGTGCTACCTTCCCCTAAACCAGTGGTGAAATTCAGCCAGTTCTCACCAGTTCTGCAGAACCGGTTGTTAATTTTAGGTTGGGAGAGGGACAGAGGCAGATCTAAGGGAGGGCAAAGCTCTTAAGTGTTGCAAGAAGCCTTACCCCGTCATGTAAATCCCTCCTCCCCCTTGCTGCTGTAGCCAGTAAGCAACGCCAAGATGTTGCTTTTCCCTGTAAGGATTGGCTAAAACGGTGCAGGAGAGGAGTGATTTCCACTGCAAGGTAAGGCTTCTTGCAAAACTTAGAGATTTGCCCTCCCTTAGATCTGCCTCTCGAGAGGGAAGAAAGGCAACGGCCGCCCTGAAGGACATAGAACCGGTTGTTAATTTATTTGAATCCTACCACTGCCCTAAATGGATGTAACCTTCACCTAATTCTCAGAAAAATGATTTCCTGTACATGGGGCAACGTACTGCAGGGCATACCCGAAACAGAGGATAGTGCAAACATGTCCCCAAAAGTCAAATCAATCAACTACCTGCCCACCCACCCACAAGTTGTACAGTTTTGTCATATAATTTTAACGAAAAGCATTAATTGTGTGATAAATAGATAAGGAGTGAACCCTTCCCATTTTATAAGGTTTGTTTTGTTTTTGCAAATGAAACAGTTTAATTTGAAATTCCCAATCCTCCAGAACAGGCACAATAAAATCCTGTTTTTGTAACGGCATGTAATGCCACTGTTCAGCCCTTGAGGCTCTTAAGAAGGCCCACAACAGCCATAAAAATCATATGTAAAATCAGACAGGAATGAACATGCTAAAAAACTAATAAAAGAAACAAATCAATGAAAGCATAGCAACAGAGATGTGGCAACAACTTGAAATCACTCTGAGCTCTTCCTGGAATCAGGGGTTGTAGACTCAACATGCCAGCAATTCCAAGATCCACTCTCAAGAAGTGGATCTTCTTGAAGAAGAGGACTGTAGTGAGACTACAGTAGACTGTAGTGAGAGTTGCCAACTATTCTTCTATCCCTGCTCTTGTGCATTTAACAGCAGCTGGACCTATGGACAGTGGTAGACAACAATGGTCCTCTCCATGCTGCAGAAAGCTTCCGCTGATGATTTCTGGACATCAACAGAAACAGATCATCAGAAACAGAAACATTCCTGTTCCAGATCAACAGAAACATTCCTTAAACAGGAATAGGAGCATGCCAGGCCTATTGTTTTCTGATCTGTTGGCAATCTTAACTGGTAGAATGCCTAAGGCCCACTCTGATTCCCCATACAGTTCCTTTTCCTCCCCATCTTTTCTTCCCATCTCTCCTTTGGCACGCAGAAGAAGAGCACTTCTGAAAATATGTCAGGTGTCTAAGATTTGAGTCCACAAATCCTTTGGGGAGGTCACAGGGACCAGGATGGGACCAGGAGACAAGGCAGGGCAGAACTGGGGGCCATGGAGTGAACGCTGGTGGATCAGGACTGCAGAGTCTGGAAAGTTCAGGGCTGGGCTGGGGCCAACAGCAAAAAAAATAAAATCTTAGTCGAGTTTGTTTGGAAATAGAAAGTGTTTAAAGGTACCTAAAAGAACATGTTGTTGTTGTTGTTGTTGTTGTTGGCTGGACCAGGGGATAGACAGCTGAGAACCTTAATGGCAATTCTGACATTCTTTTTTGAATCTCTTCTTCCCGAGCAGAAGGCAATAATGTATATGAATGGGTGGAAATCAACCCTAAAACATGCTGTGATAATTTGCTGCCAGTTTAGCTAGCGGCTGTTTTTAGAAGGCTATAAGACAGTTGTTTCCAAACTGTGGGTCCGGACCCACCAGTGGGTCGCAAGCCAATTTCAGGTGGGTCGCAAAGCACCTAGAGCAGCCATATTGAAAATATGGGAAGATGAGATGCTGGAAAGAGGGAGGGCTGTGTGGTCATTTTGCTTGTGTCAATGTTGTAAATAGGCTTTGCTTATGGAAAATGGCTGAGAAATAACCCAATTTATTGCTGCATTCTCAGGAAAGCAGCAGATTCTGGCATCACAATGACAGCACTTCTGGCCATGACATCACTTCTGGTGCGTCCAGGAGACACTGTCATTCTAAAACGTGAGTGCCTCCTGTGCTAAAAATTTTGGTAATTGCTGCTATAAGAGGTAATGTTAAAATTGGGGGATGTTTTAACCTTGCTAAAACTGAATCTTGGAACAATGTAACCTATTGTGACCAGGATGTGGCATGTGACCATAAAACCGTACAAATGCATTACAAATGCAGTGCAAAAAAGTGAGTTCAGAATTACAGGAGCATGCACATTTGAAAGCTAATAATATTTTTTTCAGAAACATTTTTGGCAAGCCATACGACCAGACTCCATGGAAGTGGCTCACTCATTTGGCTCCCTTACCATTATACTATGAATCCCTTGTTCGCTTAATGCAAAACAAGTGTTCTGATTTTCCACTGTAAAATATTGGAGGGTGTCCTAGCTGAAAGGTAGTTTGGGGAATGTAACATATGGCTACGCCATATGGAAAGCTCACTTTAAAAACTCACTAGGTGACGTTGGGTCAACCATTTTCTCTCTAAGGAAGGTGCCATAGCTCAGTGGTAGCGCACAGGCTTTGCATTCAGATTGTTACAGGTTCAGGCCCAGCCCTTTCCCCAGGCCAAAAATGCTGGGGAACTGATGGAGCAACAATCTGATGGACAGCCCAATCCTAAACTGCGTTGGACATTTGTGCCCTTGCACCATCTGCTTTAATGATGTCACGTTGACGCAACGACATTGTGTCAATGTGACGGGGTGCTCAGGATTGCGCCCTGAGTTTAACGCAGCTTCATACGTTAGTCTCAAAAGGGGGCAAGCATGCCCCTAAGTAAGTAATTTGCCTTCTCTGCATGCTGGATTCCTGTTTTAACTTATGTTGTACCCAGGTACATCTTTCTCATTTGCGTTCGAGAAGGCTCACGTGGTCAGCATCTCAACTGGGAGAAGACTTGCAATATCCAAGTTTGCAAACTTTTGCATTCTGTATTTCCTACCCTCAAGCGGCTAGTAACATAAACCAGGAGTTCTGGCTCCCAGTTCTCCCTTGTCATTAATTCACCAAAACCCACTCCAATCCCAGAGCCAAAACCCAAACCCAAGAAAACTGGCTCCTAACCCACCCACTCCCCACCTTTTCAAGCTAAAAAGAGAAGCCAGAAGCCTTGCCTCCTAGCCCTCTGCTTGAACCACTAGATACAGCTCCCACCCAGAACACCCAAATAAGCCCCCCCAAAAGATGTTTACGTAAGGTCCGGATGAGGCGGGTGCAGCGGAAAAGGAGGAGGAAGATTTGCCTTGCTTCTCAGCAATAGACTAGGTTAGAAACGTTATGCATGTATATGTGTGCATGCACGTGCACACTGACATGCACGCACACACAAGCCCACAAAGAGGCTTGGAGTGCAATCCTAAGCTGCGCTGCTGCCTCCACGGGGTGTGGGCACACCCCTGCCTCAAGGTAGGCGCCAGCTGCGCCTACGGACCACTCGGATCTGTGCCCACTATATAGTACGTAGGCACAGATCCAAGTTCTTGCGCAGCCTGAATCGGGGCTGTGTGGGCCGGGGCTTGGATGCGCCTCCTGTACTGCCCGCCCAGTTCCTCCCTCCCTCCAACCCTCCCCCCACCCGGAACTGCCCTTGCGCCAATTGAACTTGGCTGGTGCAGGAGTGGCGCACTGCCAGCTTCTGCTGGTGCCATGGAGCCAACACTGCTGCCTGCATTGGCCCACAGCAGCAGTGCTTGCAGCACTTTTGCAGCAGCGCAGGCCCAATGCAAGCGGCTTGCATCGGTCCCAGGGGGGCATCCTTGGATTGCGTCCTGTGATAACAGTTTCTCTGACGAAGCCAGAGCCAGTTCCCACATACTGTTCTGAAGTAGCGAGAACATTTTTCCAAGTCAGTGTGTGATTTCCAGGCAGGCTAGAACTCAAAGTCCTGTAAAATTGTTACACATGGCAATAACGCGGAACATTTGTTTTCACAAGTGATGCTTAAATCAGTTTCCTGTACTCCCCACGTGTGTGATTTCAATGTAAAACCTAAATTACCTAGACTCAGTAGGAAGGTGTCTATCACTCATTACTAGAGTTGGGACAAAATGGGGATAACGAAATAAAAACACGTTAACTCTGCTTTCTGTACTTCTCGTTTTAATTTTTTAAAAAGCAAAAACCCC
This sequence comes from Lerista edwardsae, assembly GCA_029204185.1. Classification (NCBI taxonomy): domain Eukaryota; kingdom Metazoa; phylum Chordata; class Lepidosauria; order Squamata; family Scincidae; genus Lerista; species Lerista edwardsae. The sequence continues at coordinate 3,253,204 of JAJKFI010000124.1, read as the reverse complement.
CGCCCAAATCCTGTGAAAAAATAAATCCATTTTATTTGGTTTTTATTTATGATTTAATGGGGGTGTACATGGGCACTAACTGTGGCTGCATCTGTGCCGACACTATATCACCTATATCACCTGCCAAGTACAAAATTGAGTATAATTTGTAATTATACTGTAAATCTTGAAATAAAAACGCATAGCCTGCACTTCTAACTTTGGAAAATACAGAAATCTGCAAGAATAATTGCCAGCGTTCCTCTCATTACTGGTATTCCCCTGAGTAGGCACTCAAGCAGGCCTTTATGCCCAGCGTCGTCATCCGCAAATGAACTCCTGGAACGCTGGGAGGGACTTATGCGGGGCTTCGCCATGATTGGTTGCCTGCCTGTTTCGTTCCGCGGATGCCCTGGCCTTGAGGGGTGCCTGCTCGCTGGGGGAGACAGGTGGGAGGCGCGCTGGGTGCCTGGGCAAGCAGTGGGGGGCCGCGCCAACCGGGGGCAGCCCCCCTTGAGGCCAGGGCAGCCGCAGAACGAAATGGGCGGGCTGCCAATCACGCAAAAGGCCCTCCCACGTCCCTCCCAGCGTTCCGGGAGTTCATTTGCGGATGACGACGCTGTTTATGCCTGTTCCAGAGCAGCACACATAGCTTGCCTGGGACAGCTGAAGGCACTTCCCTGCAAGGCCTGGACCATACTCATAATAAGGACAAGGCCTGGTGGTCTCTATTCAGCCTAAAGAAAGGTTGGGTCTCCCTGGTTTCTCTTGGTCTTTTAAGACTTGGATGTGGCCCTAGAGCCATCTTTCAAGATCCATCCTCCTTCTGCTAAACCAGTGGTTCTCAAACCTTTTTGACTGACGGCTCCCTTGACCTACTGGGCCATTGGCCGCAGCTCCCCATGAGGGCTACAATTCTTGTACAGGGTGGTGGGTTTTTTTGCAAGGGCTCCGTGGCTCCTTTGGCTGGTTCTACAAATCTTGTCGTGGATGGACCAGCCCTGATGTATGTGCAGGGGACAGACAGGAGTTGCCAGTTTTAGAAGTCAGCGAGGGTGGGGGGAAATGATGAGAGTTTCTGGCTGGAGTTAGTACCCAAATTGCAATCTGGAGGATCTTCTGCTTTGTAGGCATGCCTCTTTGCTCATTTATATCCTGCTGGTATATTAGTACGTCAAGCAAATATTGAAAAAGATGCCTTGATGCTGCAATCCTAGACACATTTTCCTGGGAGTACACCCCACTAAGCACGATGGAACTGACTTCTAAATAGTCATGCATAGGATTGTACTGTGAGTCTCTAGAACTCTTGCATCCAATCTGGTGCTACCACTGCAATTTAGAGGTAAGGGCACACAGAGCAAAAGATCCAATTGGACAGAGTGGTTATGTTGTGTCAGGGAGACCTATGTTCAGATCCCTCTTCACTCTTCCTGGGTGACCCTGGCAGGCCAGTCACAATGTCTCAGCCTAACCTACTTCACAGGGTTGTTCTGTTGGAAAAAGGAGAGCTGTAATGAATATACAATAAGTTTCCAAGCTGATTTCAGCCCCTGAACTTCTCTTTTGAAACCCAGTTCTGGACACCAGGGAGATCTGGGACATGGTCTCATGGCAGGATACGTTCTGGATGCAGTAATAAGGAGGCCGAGAAACAAAGCCGAATTGTGGAAGTAAGCAGTACAGTAAGAACCCAGTATTTTCATGGCCTTTCATCTTTTCCTTGTTTAGCAAGGGAAGCCCTCCACCTCCCCCCCCCCCGATCACAAGGGCTATGACATTCCCCCTGCACGGTCGGTCTAAATTTGCCCTTTCAGAGAAGCAGTGAACGTTACAGGCTTTGAGTAATAAATTCCCTTCTTGGAAACCAAGCATCGTTGAGGGTTCCCGTTTTCTGCCCATCTCTCTGACTCAGGAGTGATGGGGGATCTTTGCATTCCTTTACTTGTATGGTAATCTCAGCTGGGATCCTTGGGGCTGGGAGGGGTGGGGGGGGAGCAGACTCCCGGGATTCTGAGCAACAACTGATGTGTCAGTGCCAAGGGGCCTGGTGGGCTGCGTGCCAGCAGAAACCTCAGAGCCTGAACTGACACATGGCTGAAGGTGCCAGGAATCAAGAGGTGAGGAGGGCAGGCACATACATGCTCCCCAGACTCCAGAGCAGCCTCGTTTTCCCCTGGGTGCCTTAAACATCCCAGAGATCAGATCCAACCCTCGTTCCAAAGCACTGCAGTGAGATGAAAGGTTGCGCCTCAGCTCTACTCTCACAGCAGCTCAAGTAAGCCAGCTGCACCAGCCCCCAACACCCCAGACACGCTGACTCAGCAGCCACAGAACCGCAATGAGGAGGCTCCGTGTCATTGCTGACATGGGAAACAAAGTTGGAGCCGATCCTCCTGCAGAGGAAAAGTTTAAGATCCACAGGTCACCTGGAACTAACCCCTTTCCAATCATCCCATACGGAACGATATTTTTTGCTCTGTGGAGGAATAAGCAGCTTCAAGGAGACAATTCAGATGGAGAAAGGTCAGTCCTCCCTCCCTCAGTGCAGAGGCGGATCTACAGGGAGGGCAAAGCTCTAAGTGCTGCAAGAAGCCTTACCCTGTCATGTAAATCCCTCCTCTCCCTTGCTGCTGTAGCCAGTAAGCAACGCCAAGATGTTGCTGTTCCCTGTGAGGATTGGCTAAAATCCTCAAGGATCCTCAATCCTTGAGGAGAGGAGTGATTTCCACTGCAAGGTAAGGCTTCTTGCAACACTTAGAGCTCTGCCCTCCCTTAGATCTGCCTCTGCCTCAGTGCCATGACCCCAGTCTGGAAAGCAGTGGCTGCACTAAAAAAAAAAAAAAAAAAAAGGCCCACAGGCGATAAAGTCTAGCTCTCAGGCTTTCCCACTAGGGGGCCAGTTTGAATGATACATTTATCATTTACCTCAGGGGTCTCCAAAGTATTCAATATGAGGGCCACATTTTAGATTTTATACATTTTGCGGGCCAAAAAAAAAAAAAAAGTTTTATGAATGAATAAGTTTTACTTCAGTCTGTTTTTGTGATCAGCACAGTATGATTCAGAACACGAGAGAAATGTGACAATTGCGAAGAAACAGTGCCACGCTTAAACTGAGTAATGCTATATAATGAATAAAAGTATCACAAACTTTAGCAAATGCTCTGATAAAAAAAAGTTGCTGCGAGCTGGATAAAAGCTTGTGGTGGGCTGGATTTGGCCCCTGGGCCATAGTTTGGGGACCCCTGGTCTACCTGGAGGAGAAAAAAAACCCATCTGTGATTTGGAAAATTAGCAAGGACCTGCGTACAGAGTGAACATGCATATTTGTTAACGCACAGGCAGGGAAAATATCCAAATATCCTGTTGATCTTCTCTGGCAATGAGTAGCCATAAGGGAGTCTTGGGTGCACTATAGAGGGTGCACTCTCAGTTCACAAGGAGCTACAGTAAGAAACAAACTCTGTCTGAACTGAGTGTAGCCACATTGAATGCTCTGGAATATTTACCAGAATCCTTTGCCAAACACAGGGATTTCATGGGGAACAGGATACAGCGTAGATGGAATGATACGAAAACTAGGCTGTTTGGAAGACACTGCTCTGAGGGCCTGTTGTCACAATTTCAGAGGTGCTGTTCATGGTTCAGATTGCTTATCTGCAGCTGTTAACCCCTGGCGTGTGGGAGGTAGGACAGCAGTAAAGGAGGCAAATGGGAGGGAGCAATGGAAGTTGGTGCCCAGCACCCAGGGCTGGCTCATCCATGAGGCCAACTGAAGTGGTCGCCTCAGGCAGAAGATTGGTAGGGAAAGGACCCATCTTCATCCACCTACTTGCCTCCACTGCTTCTCCTTCTCTTCGCACTCCCTGACTTAGAAAAGGAAGACGGGCACTGAGAGGAAAAGGAAATGTGGATGGGAGGAGAGTGCTGAGCTAGAAATGTGGAAAGTGGGAGGAGCAGGGGCTGGCGCATTTTCGGGTCAGGAGAGGGTATCATTTGGCGTGCTGTCTCAGGTGCCAGGAGTTCTTGGGCAGCCCTGCCAAGACCCCCACAAATCCATCCCCCTGAAGCAGCCCCTTCTGTCCGCCTTATGGACTGGCCTACCCTGCTGGACACAGGACACAGGCATTCCCACTCAGTGCGCAACCTTCGCAGTAAACCCTTGTGTGCTGCACTATAAATGCAGCCTCTGGTGCCTTAGGGCACGGAGATGCCCTATGATTCCACAGACATGTACACTCAGTGGCTAAGTACACTAAGATCAGCTCATCTGGCTGTTTGTTTTTCCTGATATTGCACCTTCCAGTTCTGGCAACTGGCCCCAAAGGGATTTTCCAGCAAAATCCTGACGTGGTGTCAACCCTAAGGCACACTGTGTTTCACAAGAAGGAGGACAATTAGAATTATGTGCGTCTGTGGGGCTTGTTCAGAAGGGTGTCTCTAACTTCTGTCTCCTTGTCTTACCTCTGACTGCCAACGCTTGAGTACATTCCACACTTTTTCCACTCACCCAGAGGATTGTGAAAAATGAAGTCATGGAAGAAATCCTAGAAGCCTCTGCTTCCCCCCCCCCCCCAGAAGTAAGCCTTCTACTCTGCATGGTAGATGGAGGCACCCTGGCAAGGCTTGGCACATGCTCTGATCTGGCATTGCCTAGTTGACACAAACAGGCAGTTCATGAGCAGGGCGATGCACTCCTCTTTAAAGATAAGAACAAAGTGACTGTGTGAGCCTGACCTGCGCTTCAGTGAGGGAGGCCTGCCCTCTCCCTTCGTAATCCAAGAAGCAATGTGGAACGGGTAGCAGCAGCCTGGCTCTATTTTCCAGGTCTGGCCAATATCAGAAGGCAGCCTAGCACAACCCCTGATCTCACCCACAAGCACGCTCAGCTACCCCCCCCCCCGGCCGTCCTGGTCTGCATGAGAACATCCTGCTGTCTGGACACGGTAGGGCTGCAGGAGGTGACGGGAATCACGTCCCTCTTGCACGACGAGCTCTGCTTCAGACTTCCTACCATGGCTATATAGGGTCTGCACAGCCTTTGCTGGCTGCACCAGCGGCTGGGTCCAGCCTGGCTCCTTGAAGCACAGAGGTGCTGCTGACAAGCGATGACTCAAAGGAAACTCTCTGTAAACACAGGCCTGGGATGGAGATCGCCATAATTAGCCAGGTGGTGGGAGCTGTAGACACCCCCCCCAAAACACACACACACACACACACACACACACACACACTATTGCAAGAGGAGGCCTCAACAAGGCTCCATTTCCTTTGGCTTCAGTATATTCCCCCCCCCCCCCATGCTGCCCCCTGTCACTCCCAGCTGCAGCTGGGCCTCATGTTCTCTGTCAACAGATCATTACTGCAGGAGCCTTGCCATGGACAGAGTTACAAACATAGCTACAAGAGCATGATCTCCATGCCCTGCACCATTGGGCAGAATGAAATTAGGGCACACACACACACACACACACACATGCTGTGATCATGCAAACACAACGCGTGGGGCTCTGAGCAGCTGGAGCCTGTGGGTTGTAAGTGTTTGCAAGATCACAGCCACAGCAGCAGAGGCACGTTTCTCTGGTGGGGCGGTTCTGTTTCACCTGCACTGCATGTCACTGATACCTATTATACTTCTTAGGTACTTAAAATCTAAAGATTGTAATGCTGTGCATAGTTGCTTGCTTTGGGGGAAGCATGCAAAGACAGGAGTCTCTTCAACATCCTTAAGAGGTGATTCTTTATGCCTGGAGGTCAGTTTACTAACAAATGCTGCCAAAGCAAATGCAAGAGATGCTATTGCAGTATTCAGCAAGTGAGTTGTGCCCTTCATCGAGTTGTGAAATGCTAGACCGGATGCTTCTGTGTCGTTGGTTCTGGATATAGAGTCAAACCAGAACCAGGGAGGCTCAGAGCCAAGTTTCTGCTTAGCCACAAAGCCAATTGGGTGGTCCAAGACCAGTCACAATTGCTTTGCTTGACATAGCCTACCTCACAGGACTGCTCTGAGGACACTATAGGGGGAATAGAGAGAACTATGTACACTACTGTCCTGGACTCCTTGGAGGAAGGGAGCTGAAACCCGAATGGTTGGGAGGTCAGGTGCAGTAATAAAGAATGCTTCTGAGCATGGCCAGAATGCCATTTACAGTAACCTACCTTCCCCAATCAAAAATCTTGAGTTGTTTGGACTAGGCTTGCAGGTCAGAGGGGTATTGCTTTCAAGGTGGCTGGAGCCTCAGCACATATTGATGCTCCATTGTGATCTCTTCTAAGTTGTGCTTTAGCTAGGGTGTTTGCAGATTTTGCAGATTTTGTGATTTGGAAAAAAAATGAAAAAGGCAGAAAGTAGTGTTATGTCTTTTATTCCAAGTTCTGATTTTTATTCATTTTAAACACTTTAAAAGTGTACTATGTAGGTCAGTGGTATTCAAAACCTTTTACAATGGGACTCACTTTTTAGAATGGCACTCGTGTCGGGACCCACCGGAAGTGATGAAATTAACCTGGAAGTGATGTTGTGGCATGACGTGACATCATCAAGCAGGAAGTGCTGTCATTGTAAAATCATAAAATGACACTCTTGAAATGCAAATTGGCATTCTTGGACTGCAGCAATTGTACAACCATGAAACATCCCTGACTGACAGCAAGATGAAGAGAAAATATGATGTAAAAGCACTGAACAAAAAACAAAATTTTAAAAATCCCTCACTTGAAAATTCAAACTATTAACACTCCCAAAAGGAATTTAGCAAGAGTAAAGTCTTCAGTTTCCAAGATGGCTGCTCCCACCTTCCTGCGACTCACCTGACATCAGATTGCGACCCACCAAGTGGGTCCCAAACCACAGTTTGAATGACACTCATGTAGGTGATATACTGTAGTATTAACAAATGCAGCCATCAGCCAAATATTCTTTCTAACTGGAAAAGTAGTCAATTTAAATTTCTGGAAAATATCTTAAATACCAAAATGTGGCGTTTTGTGGGGGGTTTTCTGTGTTTTTAACAAAAACAAACACCTCTAGTTGTAACTGCAGTGGGATGGACCCAGAGTAGAACCTGGCAGGTCAGGAAGAAATCCTGGTGGAATCTGCTTTGTCTGAGACGAATTCAGAATAGAATCTGGAGCTTACTGGCTTCTCAGATGCTAATTCACTAAGCGTGATTTTATTAGTAAGACCAGTTTAAAGTTCAGTGTCTGAATTGTTTAAAAAAAAAGGTAGGAGGACCCCTGGAGCGCAATCCTAATCTGGAGTTAGGCTGGCACAAGGGTCACCGTAAAGGACGCTTAGACCACTCCTGGAGTCAGGGAGGATGGTGCACATCTGTGTGCTGCCCTCTCTGACTCCAAGAGTGGTCCAAACATACTTTAAGGTATCCCTTGTGCCAGCCAAACTTTGCTGGCCTAACTGCGCCAGCTTAACTCGAGGTTAATTGCGCTCTTAATGAAATCCCCTACCTTCATTTTAATCAAATTCTGCCCGCCACCACTATAGCCTTCCAAAAACAGATGCTAAGGGGGCCATAATAAAAGGTAAGGGGTCAGGCCCCCCTTCCCCCTGCAATAGAAATATGGAACACAGCCTTCCAAAATGCAGAGAGAGGCCTGCTTGGTCCTAGCAATGCAACCGAGCTTCAGCTCATGAGTGATTAAGGATAAACACTCTCCCTTGTCCTCCGCCTACCAGTCCAGACGAAAAAAGTCCTCCTCCTACTGTAGAGCCTCACTCAGGCCACTGCTTCCAACTCTCCGTAATACTTTCAGTTGTGATTTGGCAGCCTCCGTTGCAGAGGATCTAACTTGCTTATTGGATCAGGCAGTAAATTGAGAACCGTGTCCCAAACAGCACAGAATAAGAAGGGGAAAGAGAGCAGCAAGCAGGAGGGTGGCAGCTGAGCGGCTCCATGCTGTGCTCAGAGGGCAGCGCTCTTCAGAAGGGTGGCGAGCGCCTGTGTGGAAGCCAGCAAGTGAAAGAAGATTAAGCAGGGGCTGCAGGAGTGGTAGTGGGGGAGGCAGAGGTCTTTCAAGGACCTCTGGATTGGAATGAAGGCATAGGAGGAGAGCTGTGGGCCACAGCTGAGGAAGGGGCTGCTACAAGAGGGAGGGCAATGCAAGGGAAACGTGAGCTTTCTTCAGACAAACTAGTCCTTCATGTTTTGGGGTTTCACAAACTACATGCAAACACTCCATGAGTGCAATCCTGACCTAGAGTTAGGCCGGCACAGTTAGGCTAGCAAAGTTTGGACCACTCTCAGAGTCAAGGAGTATGGCACACATCCGTGTGCTGGCCTCTCTGACCCCGAGAGTGGTCCAAACATGGTCCTTGCGCCAGACTTTGCTGGCTTAACTGTGCCGGCCTAACTCAGGTTAGGACTGCTATCACAGGTGTCAAAAATAAGGGCCAGGGACCAAATGCAGCCAGCGGAAGCTCTTTCTCCAGCCTTCAGGGTCTCCCAGTACCACCGTCTGCTGCTGAGCTATGCTGTGGTATCACTGCTGAACAGTGGTGTTATCCTACTGGTATGCTGGGCGGGACGTCCAGGTGATTGGCAGCCCACCCGTCGCGTACCGCAGCGTTACGCTGTTTGCGTAACATACGCAAGCGGCATAACTGGTTACGCAAATGGCATAACGCAGTGGTATGCGACAGGCAGGCTGCCGATCACCCGGACGTCCCGCCCAGCATACCGGTAGGATAACATCACTGCTGCTGAAAGGGCAACCGGCATGATAATTGGGCTCTTCCATATCTTGGAAAATATTATCAAGATTTGTATCAATCAATCAATAGTATTTGATGATTGTATATTTTCTCTTCTAGTTGTAACTAATGTGCTCTTGAGTGAAAAAGAAATGCTGTTTCTGGCCATTATCTGCTTAATTACATCACTTCCTGCTTAATGACACCTCTTCCGGCTCTCAGCTGCAATAATAAATGCTATTTGGCCTGCTGTGTGAAACCAATTGGACACCCCTGCTCTGAATGGTTGGCAACTTGCCCCCCCCCCCCGTGGTTGAGGACAAACTTCAGGAGCCCTGCCGGCCACTGAGACTCCATTGTCAGAGCTTCTGCTGGTGCCTGGCAGAGCAGGGGATTGTAGGGCAAGATGCTGCTGAGACGGAGCATCCAAATCTGATGGTAGTGTGAGAGCAGAACCTTTTACAGCAAATGGAATATCCCCCCCCTTTCCTCCGAGATTTCTCAGGAAGTGTCCCAGCAAGGTGGTTATTTTTCATCATCAAACAACAGAGTTGAGCAACAATGGCAAGAGAGGACTTGAAGAAAAAATGCTATGTACCTCAGTGCATTGCAGGGCAGTACATTTAGCAAGAGTTTATTTTGACCATCCACCGAGATCAGAATGAGGAGTGAATAATTCTGCAGATTGCTAGCAAAATAGAAGTGTGGATACTTTCCTTTAAAAAAAACACACAACTAAATATCAAGACTTGTTTATTTGTTTTCAGGCAATTGTATCTAAGCTAAGCATCAGTTTGCCTAGTTCAATAGTTCACTGTAATTTGTAAGAGGATTTTTTTTCTGGAAAGTCTTTGCAAAATCATAACAATTCACAACTTACAAACAGGAAGGTCAGCTTTAGGGGTGGGCTAGGCTTGGCACTGACTGATTGAAGAAATGTGCCCATTAGAGGGCCCACCCAAAACCCTCGGCGGCAGCACCCAATGCATCCAGGGGCTGGGGGGGCAAGGAGGGCCCAATGCAGAACTTTGCCCCAGGGTCTCCAGTAACCTGGTACCAGCACTGCAGATAGGATTGCCAACTGATTAGAAAAAAAGTATGGTTTGCTCTTGTGCCTTTAAAACAGCAGGTGATGTATCTTGTGGCACGGAGTTAAGCATTACCATTTGTTCATGTCTGTATACGAAGCTTCTGTTCAAGGCACAGGCACAAGCTGGCAACCCAGAGTTTGTTGAAATGACAGCAGGAAGCTGGTGGCTTCCAGAGAGGGTACTAGGCATGTACCCCAGCCAGCAGCCGTTAAATGTATATGTACACCCAGGGACATGGTGGCGCAGTGGGTTAAACCGCTGCTGCTGGGCTTTCCAACTGGAAGGCTGGGAGTTCAAGACTGCGCGACGGAGTGAGCTCCCATTGCTTGTCCCAGCTCCTGCCAACCTAAAGTTCGAAAGCACCTAAATGCAAGTAGATAAATAGGGACCACTTTGGTGGGAAGGGAACGGCATTCCGTGCGCTACGGCGTAGAGTCATGCCAGCCACATGACCATGGAAGCTTGTCCTCGGACAAAACACCGGCTCTACAGGCTTTGAAACTGAGATGAGCACCACCCCCTACAGTCGGTCACGACTAGACCATTCGGTCATGGGGAAACCTTTACCTTTACACCCAGATATAACTCACTTTTACATTCTCTTTCCCAGGATTGTTGGTTGGTGAGGGATTTGCATGCAAACAGAAAATCTGCTTGCTATTTCCTGTCAGGCCCAAACTCGGGCACTCCCAGCCCTGACACTTGGGCCTGTAGCAAGTACAGTCAGTTCTCATTATCCGCTAGTGTTAGGTTGCTGGAAATCCTCACAGATAGCAAATTCACCTATCATTGGTCCTATGGGGTTAGGTGCAAGGGGTACCTTTTCTGCCATCAGAAGAATCCAGCAGACCCCCTCAGGTAGCTAGCAGAATGCAGCAGGAAGTGCCCAGAGATCTCTGAATGCTGCAGAAATCTTCCAGGGGCTGCAGGGATTTTCAGAATGGCACCTGCAACCAGCATGGACCCCTTCAGTGTGGCTGGCAGGGCTCAGTGCTGGCTACAGGTGCTGTTCTGAAGGTCCCTGCAGCCTTTGGACGGTCTCTGTATAGTGGATAGTGAGGACAGAGGTGCAGATAATGAAGTAAGTAGCAATTCTGCCCTTCGCAGACAGTGAGTCGCCACATGAAGAGGGCCGACTGTACTCCCTATGATGGTGATTGAGAACAGTATTGGGCATGAGAGGGGCAGCTCAGAAACCTGACTTGACAAAATTCTGGTTGGCCATCTAGGAAACTCCGCAGGCAAAGGGTTAAGCAAGTCCCACCAGACTGCAGCAGGGAAGATGTAAGTGATCATGGCTGTAAGAGGAACCTAATTTTGTGTGTGGTCAGTGTTGTATGAGACAGACTCGAAATGGGTGCTTATTATGTTATGCTTTTGCTCTTGTTTAATGAAGCAACTCGGTTGTTATTTTAATAAAACAGTTGTCACTCTGGTAGAGATAGAACAGCACATGCTGTCAGTACGGCTTGTGGCTGGGGCTAGCCCACCCTGAGCCACTTGGGGTGGCAAAATGCCAGAGACACCAAGCGTGTTGGGAAAATCCCAGAAGCGCATCACCTGTCCCTCCCAGCCTTTCAGAGAAACAGATTAAACAAAACGAATTTCATTCAGTTAGTGACAGCATGACATAACTTTCAAGTCAACATCCCAGATCCTAACTGTCAACTGCCTGAAACAACAACTGTTGCACTAGCTCACTAATTGGTGCCAGCTGACCAGGAAAAAAAAAAAAAAGCCTGGTCCTCTCCTCCAGTTTTAATAGTAGTCAACAGCCTGACCTGCAAAAAGGAGGAGGTGATGCTGTTCACAGTTTGGAGATAGTACTATTATATAGCCTCTGCTAATGTTTGTCTACCAAGCTACTCTTACAAGCAGTAGAGCAGGGGTTGAGAAAAACGTTGGCAACCATATTCATAGAGATTCTATTTCTCATAAAGATCCAGTAATAGATATAAGCACAGTAGCAGCAGAAACACAGATCACAATCCTAAACTGGAGATAGGCCAGCATAAGCTAAGGCAGCAAAGTTCGGCCAGCACAAGGGCCACCATAAGGCGCGTTTGGACTGCTCTCGGGTCAGGGAGGATGGCTCATGTCTGTGTGCTGGCCTCTCTGACACCAACAATGGTCCAAACATACTTTATGATGTCTCTTGTGCTGGCCAAACTTTGCTGTCTTAGCTTATGCTGGCCTAACTCAGTTTAGGATTGCGCCCACAGACAAGCAAGGGAATAGGCTTGGGTACCAGCTGGATGCTGTCTTCGTTGTGCTTTAGTGCAGGATGTGTGCTGTGGCTCTGCCCATTAAAGAGTCCTCCACAAGACGGGTAGGCAGAGGCAAGGTTGGGCCTAGACCCCATAACATCCATGCCAAATGCTGCATCCTTTTACCTGATGAGGGACTAGGAGGAACAGAGGCTGGCACATCAACTGATAAGGAAAGAAGGGAATGGGCTATAAGAGGAAGTGTGGAGGACTTCCTCTTGCGCTCTGCTCCTCTTTTCTTTTACTAATCCGAGAGGAGGACCAATGGAGGCAAGCGGGCAGGCAGAGATGAACACCCCCACCAACCAATCAGAAGCAACCTAAGGAGAAGGCTGTGGAAGACTGGTTCGCACTGGACATAGATGGACTTACAAGCAGTGGTGTCATTCAAATGATTTAGGAACAGGAACTCACTTTTGATTGGCACTTGTCGGGAACCAGCCACGGAGCCCGTTAAGATCCGGAACGCCCGTTCTGGTCCGTTCCCCCTGAATGACATCACTGCCTTCGCCCCCCTAGGAATCTGGAGTCGCTCCCTTTAACCCTCTGAGCGCTGGCCAACCAAGAAGAAATGTTCTTTGCAGAGGAATTGGGAGGTAGGAGGAGGGAAAGTGAAGTGGGTGGAGTCAGCCCTAATTTTAACTAGTGGAACTGAGTTCCCCCGCGTTCCCCCTGCATGGCATCACTGCTTACAAGGTAGTATGCCATAGTATCATTTAGAATGAACATTTGCTATTGCATCATCATGCTAGGAAGCCTTCCCCACACTTGATCTGCTTCCTCAAGGTTAGCACAAGTGTCCAGCCAACTGACTCACTATTTCCTAGAGATCTCATTCCTTTGAGAGAAGGGCATGTTTTGGCTCCTGCAATTGTGAGGTCCTGATACAGTACGTGATGATTAAGCACCAGGGACATCACTGTACTATTCTAGGCCCAACCAATCCTTTGCCCTTTCTTGAAGGCCAGAAGTCAGTGTACTCACATCTGGAAAGACTATACAGTAGTGTCCAGGGTTGAATTTAAGCCAGAACACAGTAGGGCTAAATATGAAGTTATGTTTTGGTCTCAGAACCTGAGGAAGGATGATAAAATATTCTTAAGCATGGGCAGAGCATCTCCACTGCATGGTAGCGTCTTCACAGATGGGACTGGAGGAAGTGATCCCCGAACCTAAGAGGCCCAGGTAATAGCCTAAAGGTCTCGATGCTCTTACACTTTTTACATACAAACAAAGCCCTATCAGAAGCTCCTTCTCCACGCAGATACTGAACACATGAAGAGGGAAGCATGATAGCGTCTGTTAGCTGTGCCCCCCATTGACATGCCCACTAGCTACATTTCCCATGAGAACGTGAGGATGGTGTAGCGTTTCGGGAGTTGGACTTAGATCTGGAAGATCCAGATTCAAATCCCTGGGGAGCCACAAAGCTTCCTGGGTTAGCTTGTGCCAGCCACGGTCTCTCAGCCTCACTTACCTCACAGGGTTGTTGTGCAGACAACAAGAGGGGAGGAATTATTCACACCACCTTGAGCTCCTTGGAGGAAAGGTGGTATAAACACGGGACAGATAAGTACTGTAAATGTTCAGCTTTCTTATGAAACGGGACTATGCACATACAGCCACAAATACACAAGGCCCTTTACACCTAAGCACTAAATTTGTGGTTGTACCAGTGGTGTTATTCTGCCAGAACGCTGGGCGGGACATCCGGGTGATCGACAGCCCATCCATCGCATTCTGCAGCATTATGCCATTTGCGTAACCAATTACGCCGCTTGCGTACGTTACGCAAACGGCGGAACGCTGCGGAACGCGATGGGCGGGCTGTCAATCACCCGGATGTCCCGCCCAGCATTCCGGCAGAATAACACCACTGGGCTGTACCCACCTATCCCTCATGTTCAGTATCCAAAGGGGAAGATCTGCACACTCCTTGAATCTCAGCCCAGTGCCTCCTGCAGGGGAACTCCCAACTGGTGGCAGGGCCGGTGTCTGCTGCAGGCCTTTGTGGCACTTCTGGATAAGAGCAGCAAGGCCTAGGGACAAGCCAGTAGTACTCCTGCCCGCCCACCAGTGCTGGCCTGCTGCTCCTCCCCAGCTCAAGACGCTAGAACGCATAAAACCGTAAAAGGCACCGAGTGGGGGCTTCACATGGACAGTAGCACATGCTGGAGTAGCATTATCTCATCCCTTGGACTTGAATTGTGGCTCATGTGCCCAACGGTTTGGCCATTATTGCCTTATAAGCTGTGCTAAACTTCCTGAAGGAAGAGGGGAGATGGATGTGTGATGAAAAAAGAGGTCATGGGTTTCCTGGCAGGCATCAGGTCTTCTGCTGTGTTCTTTTGAGCGTTGAAACCTGCATATGTCTGGCACTGTAGCCCTGCTCTAAGAAACTGGAGCTCTCGCAAGTAGCTATCAGCCGCTAAGGAAGCAAATCATTTGCTCCAGGGACAACAACCACAACCAGAAGTGTGTGAGAACCTGCCATTCAGACATGCCTACAATCTGGCAGCCTCCATACTCTTCCAGGACAAGGACCAGGACAAGACTTACGTTTATAGTTCTTTCTGAGTTTGTAAACTTGGGTCTTGGCTGTGCGGATTCTGGGCTCACATAAGAAGAGTGGATCAGGCCAAAGCCCATCTAGTCCAATTTCCCGTAACTAGCCGACCAAATACCTCACGGCAGGGCCAGCTTTAAGCCAATGCGACCAATGTCGTCACATCGGGCCCTGCACTTCAGGGGGCTAGCAGGGTGAACATATTGCCTGTGGCTGCAGCTGGGATCTCTATGGGCTGTAAGTCAGTGGGGCGAGCAGAGCAGCTTTACCTTGGTCTCTCCCACCTGCCTCTGCCTCTGAACACCCCAAGATGGGCCACCTGGAAGCAGTTGGCGGTGATGTTATGATATCACCACCAACTACTTCCACATGCCATGCTTTGCATGTGGCACGAACAGAGCTCTTCTTGGTGAGTGGGGGGCCCTGCAGGAATGCCCCACATTGGGCCCCACCCAGTGATGTCATTCAGGGGGAACGGACCAGAACGGGCGTTCCAGATCCTAACGGGCTCCATGGCTGTTTCCGGGTTCCCGACAAGTGCCAATCAAAAGTGAGTTCCGGTTCCTAAATCATTTGAATGACACCACTGGCCCCACCGCTGCTAGAGCCGGCCCTGCTTCAGGGAGCACACAACAAGATGCCTACATTCTGCTGCCTCTTCTTAGCACCTGGCCTGAGGTAGCCTCCACTTAAAATCAGGAGATTGCACATACCCATCACTGCTTGTAGTGTGCGATGGATTTTTCCTCCATGAACCTGTCCAATCCCCTTTTAAAGGCCCACATCCCCGCACATAGAAAACTAGTATGTCAAGGATAGAAGGCCAGACTTGAACGCTTCTCCCTGACATGTTAGTTTTTGATGTGGAGGGAATTTTTTGTTGTACTATGGAAGTGTATTCAATCTTGTGTTCTCACTGCCAGTGAAAAGTGGTACAGTAAAATGGAAATTTTTTTATCCCAATCCTAATTGTACAGAGAAGTACAGTATAAGATTCTCTTTGACATGGGAATACTAATAACACAAATTTATCAATGCCTAAATTTAAAAAAGGAAGTAGCCTGTGGCGCAGTGGGTTAAACTGCTGCTGCTGGGCTTTCCGACCAGAAGGTTGGGAGTTCAAGACTGCGCGACGGAGTGAGCTCCCGTTGCTTGTCCCAGCTCCTGCCAACCTAGCAGTTTGAAAGCACCTAAACGCAAGTAGATAAATAGGGACCACTTCGGTGGGAAGGTAATGGAGTTCCGTGCGCTACGGCGTATAGTCATGCCAGCCACATGACCACGGAAGCTTGTCCTCGGACAAAACGCCGGCTCTACAGGCTTTGAAACAGAGATGAGCTCCACCCCCTACAGTCGGGCACGACTAGACCATTCGGTCGTGGGGAAACCTTTACCTTTTAAAATTTAAAAAGCAGCAAGTATATTAATGTTCTGAAGCAGATGAAGTCCAATTCAGATTAGGAATCACACAAATATATGGAGAACCACGTTTGTATAAACATGTATGATGTCTTTATTCCCCTTCCGTTTCCCAGGATGCCACAAGACCAGCTCTTGCTCAGCTTTGCCTCTGAATAGCATTTGTGTTATGTGCCCCCACCATCTATCACACCCCAAACCTCAAACAGAAGGTAGAGAGGTTACCTGGTCTGATACCTGCTCTGCACTGTGCCAAGTAATACTGCCCTCTAGTGGGGAAGTGTGGACTGGTGTAATCATCCAAGAGAGGACTAACAATTCTAGCGAATTGTTAGACCAGACAGAGAGAGAAAGAGAAATGCCATGCCTAGCCACTGGAGGAGGAGACAGTTGACTAACTGATTCCTGAAATTATGGAGGGCTAAAAAAATGGGGGGGGGGAGACTATCAGCAGCTGACCAGATATTATGAGCAGAGGGCAGGAAAGATCTATTTAAAAAGCTGGAAATTTAAGCATTGTGTGTGGCAGCAGAAAAAGAGGTGTGTGACTGGAGAGAAATGGCTGTGCATGTCTGCTGCAGTGATGTGCATGCAAATGTGGACTTACGTAAGCAGGGCATCACAGCGTGCAAAACCTACAGAAAAGAGAACGTTGTTGCAAGAAGTGGAAACTTGAACTATTCGAAGAATTGTGGGGGCGGGAGAGTTAACAGAATATGGGGGAAAAAAATCCCAGTTCCATCTTGTGTAAAGAGTATGCAAGCTTTTGAATTTCAGAATGCTTCATTAGGCAGTATGGAAAGAAAGCAGGGAGAGCACATGCAACTTTGGTTTCAATTCGTGGTTGCATATGGTGATGGCTGAGCTGCATTTTGTCCCATAGACTAAGAGCGCAATCCTAACCTGGTGTTAGGCCGGCACAGTTAGGCCAGCAAAGTTTGGCCGGCACATGGGACACCGTAAAGTATGCTTGGACCGCTCTTGGAGTCAGGGAGAGTTAGCACACAGACGTGCACCATCTTCCCTGACTCCAAGAGTGGTCCAAACGCACTTTACAGTGGCCCTTGTGCCAGCCGAACTTTGCTGGCCTAACTGTGCTGGCCTAACTCAAGGTTAGGATTCTACCCTAAAAGGCCACAGTCTAGACTGAAGCTACAATCCTATGTACCGTTTCCGGGAACTAGACCCCATTGAACACAATGTGTCTTTTACGGGACTTGCTTCTGAGCCTAGGTTTGGTTGCAAGTCAGTTGCCCATAAAGGTAAAGGTTTCCCCACAACCGAATGGTCTAGTCCTGACCTATTGTAGGGGTCGGTGCTTATCTCTGTTTCTAAGCCTGTAGAGCCGGCATTTGTCCGAGGACAACCTTCTGTGGTTATGTGTTCAGCATGACTATACGCTGTAGCACACGGAACACCGTTACCTTCCCACCAAAGTGGTACCTATTTATCTACCTGCATTTTTATGTGCTTTTGAACTACTAGGTTGGCAGGAGCTGGGACAAGCAACAGGAGCTCACTCGGTTGTGCGCTCTTGAACTCCCAACCCTCCAGTCAGAAAACCCAGCAGCAGCCGTTTAATTTGCAGTGCTTCCACATGCCCAGTTGCCCTTACCTTCTATTTAAATCAACTTTGAATAGAGTTGCATGCAAATAGAGTTAAATGCAACTTTAATTAAGCTCAGTTAGTGTTGTGGATTTACACAACAAACTTCCTCCAGAGCAGGACCTCAAGGTATGCATTTTAACCTGCATCACCCTTTTTATGGCTGAGAATAACATGGCTTTCCTGATATGCAGGACAAAGTGTTTTGTCTCACTCTAATAATCCTGTGCTAACAGTGTTCCTTCTGTTGGGGAGGGGGAAGCCATCTGGAGAATAAACACAATCATGTATACAGTATTCTGTCTGTGGTTTTTTAAAAAAAAACACTCTGACCAAAAAATTATACATAAAATGTAATATTTAAATATTTTAAAAAATCTATCCCATCTATGTTTTCTAACCTGACCACCCAAATTCTATGAACAGAGGAAGCCAGCATATACCAAGATACACCACTGACAACATCTGAGCTGGTGTAGTGCAGATTCTCCCAGTTCTCAGATAAATGGTTTTTATTACATGGGTGCCTTTTTAATGGCAGATGCCAAGGACTGAACCTGCTGCATGCAAAATTGGTACATGCAGCATGGTCCCTTTGAGTCTTGCATAAAACATCTCACCAAGAAAGGGAGAATTCCATCACCGAAGAAATTATCCAAAACTCACTCTATGTCCATATTCTATCAATGCTTCTGCTTCATGGCCAAAGACAAAGACCTATGCTGAGCACTGAAGCCTCACCTTCTGATCACTTAAAGTTTTCCTTGGACCATTTCAAACATCTCACCAGCTACATTGCAAATACTGTACTGTCCAACCTATCTCTAAAGTCTTAAGTGAAACTTCCTTCTCCTCCCAGCAGAGATTCTAACTATGGATATAAACTTCTATGCTCATTCAAGGCAATTTGCAGCAATACAAACAAGGTGGGGGGAGAGGAAAAGAGTGATGGCCAATGCCACATGGTTTGTGTGAAACAGGCTGCCATCCTGTACACACTTACTTGGGAGTAGATCCTATTGAATTCAATGGGACTTACTTCTTAGGATGCTATGTTGTGGAAAGATTGGTTTTCGCTAAGGACTATGGGATTGGGGGAACATGGGCCAGAACGAACTAAGAGACTGCTACAATCAAATAACCCTTGCGCGACACGGCTGACCCTTGCGCAACCCGATGGCGAACGGGGCGAGGAGATCAGAAGCGGAGCATCCTGCGCTAACGACGGAAAGGAGATTGTGAAAAGTTAATAAAACCCTTAAACCCTTAAGCCTGTTAGCAAACCCCTGGGCTTGTTAGCGAAACTGTTTAAGCTTGTTTGCCGGTCTACCGCTCCTAAGCTTGTTAAACCAATTTGCAAGGTGTTGATTGAAACTTTCCGGGTTAACGATGAATGACATATGCTATGGAAACAAGAAGATCGGCATCAAAGCATTCTTGCGCTAACAAGGAGACGCGATAGCGAAAAGCCGGCGAAACCGCTTGTTAAGCTTGTTGACCTAGTAACCCATTAACCTAGATACGCGTATTTGCTTTCGCTAAGCCGGTTTACCTTGGTTAACCTTAAGCCTGTCAAAGCGCGGAAAGGCTTGTTTGCCGATACTTCCTGAGCTAATCAATGCAGCCTTCTGATGGGTTAATTAATGAACGAATGCCTTGGGAAACTGAACCATAAATATGAGTCTGTATTCATCAATAAACCAGAACTTATAGATCATATTGGTCTGCGTGTTCTCCCTCGTTGCGCAACTTGGCAAT
>JAJKFI010000124.1:3202981-3233798 GCA_029204185.1 Lerista edwardsae | reverse complement strand
AGATCATATTGGTCTGCGTGTTCTCCCTCGTTGCGCAACTTGGCAATGCTATATGCAGTGTCAGATCACTGGTCTGCTCTGACTAGCTGCAGTTCTCCGAGTCTTCTTTCCCATCACCTCCTTTTTGCTGGAGACTGAAGTTGGCAAAGTTTTCCCATGCAAAGCACATGCTTGCCCCGGAACTAAAAGCCATTATACACAGCCCGTAACAGATGAACCCGCATGTACAGGTACAATGTCACCTGCTCTGAAACCCATCAATGCAGCCTACTAATCAGGCACCTTCCAGGAGCTTGGTGGAAAACCCCAGAAAGTACCACCAGTTCCACAATGATACAGAAGGCATCTCCACCTGTTCTCTCCTTGATCCTGTCTTCTGCTTTCCTCTCATCACCTGCTGCAGGACCCCAGGTATGCTGCTACATGACATGTACACAGTGGTGTCATTCAAATGATTTAGGAACAGGAACTCACTTTTGATTGGCACTTGTCGGGAACCCGGAACCAGCCACGGAGCCCGTTAGGATCCGGAATGCCTGTTCTGGTCCGTTCCCCCTGAATGACATCACTGCATGTACAGAAGAAATGGGTAGGAGAGACTGCAGTATCTTTCCTGCAGTATCAGGGGATTTAATGATGTGCATTAAGTCAGTGCCTGGGTCAAAAAGGAGCCAGTTTTTGGATTACCAAACCAGGCAAAAGACAATCCAGAACAAAGGGTTAGGGTTACTGAGCTCCTAGTGAACTACTACATATGGCATGCGGACCACATTCAGCTTGTGGAGTCACAGACCGTGTTGGATTTATGTACTCTGTATGAACCTTGGTTCTGGGAGCACTAAATGAACCCGGGTGCTGGAATATAACCCACTTTAGGGCGTGCACCTACTATATTAGTGAGTAATACATGAGTACAGTAGCTGGCCCTACTGTATTAGTGTTCAGGATCATTATCAACAAAACAATCACACATTGTCGTCAAGTGCCATGGAAATTGATGGTGCAATGTAAATAAATAATAAGTCAAATGGAATCACTTCTCTTAAATGTCAACAGCATAGAGACACGCTCCAAATGAGCTGCAGGAGCATTTCTCAGAGATACAAAGCAATTCCAGGAACAATTAGGAGTCAGAATTCCTGGATTCCTTACTAGTATCTGGAAAGGGAATGGAGTACATGGGGTGTCTCACTAATTCAGAAGGAGGTGTGCGGCCCCACACATTAATCTTTAGTCTCTCTTTTTCTAGAACTGTGCATTTACAACGTTTATCCCTACCAGGAGACCATACAGATTAATCCATGGCTCTAGAGAAATGGGTTTGCTTTTTTTTTTTTTTTGGCAACCCAACAGAGGTGGTTCACCAACTGCACAGCAGGCCCAAATTCAACTGGTAAGGCTTTCAACATTGGAACATCCCCATGGCAGGAAAAACTTATCTGGTTGTATTTCTGGTTGCCGTGCAGATAAAGGCACAACAACCTTGGTCCCAAAATTCCAGTGTTGAAGCTTGCAATGGCATGGGTGAGTCCAAAGTTAATGTTTAAAACCCGTTTTTGAGAGCATGCTTTGTGACCTAGAAGCCTTTGGCCCTAAATCCAAAAGTGGGTTGACCGAGGATTACTCAGGGGTGAGGAAATGATATGTGGCACCTGTTGCTGGATCCAGGGCTGGCCTAAGCCAATGTGACCAATGCCATCACATCGGGCCCCGCACTTTGGGGGGGGGGCTGCACCAGTGCAGTGAGCATATTGCTTGCTGCTGCAGTCAGGATCTCTTAGGATTGTATGTAGGTCAGTGAGGCAAGCAGAGCAGCTTTACCTTGGACTCTCTCAGCTGCCCCAGCTTCTGAAGTGCCCAAAATGGGCCTCCTGGAAGCACTTGGCAGTGATGTCATCCTGTCATCACCAACTATTTCCAGGTGCCACACTTTGTGTGTGGCACCACAAGCGCTCTTCTTGGTGACTGGGGGGCGCATTGGGCCCCACCACTCCTAGAGCTGGCCCTGGCTGGATCCCTTTCTTCCTTATCATTCTTTCTCATGGGAACTTATTAAGGCTCAGCTGGGGGTGGAAGCAGTCAAATATGCAACATGTATACTGTATATGGCAACTTCAAAATACATGCAGAGCACACTGACTTCTTATCAGTGAGTCCCTAAAACCAGCCAGGATTGCCAAGCAACCCTTATTTTATTGGCCGGTGCTGGAAATTGAAAAAATAATGTCAATTCAAGTTAATTTTGTGATACCTGTAATCCACCAGGCCCAATACTGGTTGCCCTTTCCCCTTAATTACGAGATTCCACCCTGCCCCACTTCCAGCATTTATGCATTATGCGGCATTTTAATATTCATTCATGTAATTTGCATATATGCGCGTGTTAGGGTAAAGATGCACAATTAAAGTAAGATGGTGAAAAAATATTTCACAAGATTTAATAAAGGCACGTGCTCAGAGGCATCCCGTTGTTAATTCTCAAGCCGGCGCATGGGCGTTCAAAACAAATTGCAGGATTTTGTCCCAGAGAGAAGTAATGTGAGCGGCCACCTTTTCCCATGCTGCCTTGCGTCTGAGTCAGGGCTGGGGCAGGGTGGCTAGACTTGGGTTGGGCAGTTTACAAGTTCTGGGAATAGTCTGTCACCAGGGTGTTTCTCACCTCCACTGGCCAGCAAGGTTTTTTGTTTTTTTTTAAATCACCCTGCAATGTTTTCCGAAGCTTTTGCCTAAGCAAATGTTATGCACCATTGTGGGGGTCATTCCTTTCCATGAGCTCAGTTAGCCAGAGTCAAGGTTGAGGCCCTGCCTCCCTCCCTCTGCCCAGGCCTGGGGGAAAGGACAGACAAGCAGACAAAGACCTGAGTGAGGGGGTGGGCGCTGAGACCAAAGTCCCACGGTTTGCCTGGCTGGGGGCAAAACCTTTCTGTCTGCTAGCACTAGCCAAGTAACAGCAACCATTAAGGAATGGCAGGGCGATAGTGCATTTCGGTACATTTTTCACTGCAAAGAGCGTGCTACTCTTTATTTTGTTCACAAGAACTCTGTGAGTTAGACTGCTTTTATTCCCATTTAATGGA
The DNA here is from genome assembly GCA_029204185.1 of Lerista edwardsae. Taxonomy (NCBI): domain Eukaryota; kingdom Metazoa; phylum Chordata; class Lepidosauria; order Squamata; family Scincidae; genus Lerista; species Lerista edwardsae. The sequence continues at coordinate 3,230,721 of JAJKFI010000124.1, read as the reverse complement.
AGGAGTGAGTCAGGCTGAGAACTAGTGACAAAAGTAGTAATGGGACTTGAACCCAGCACTCCTCAGGCTTAGCCACTAACCACAAAAGACTCACACACACACACACACACAGAGGGAGCTATCCCTTTCCCAGCCATCCAACTACCCCTTGTCAGTAACTTTGTATCCACTTCAGAGGCACTTTTGCAAGCAGTCACTCCCCCTCTTCTTTGGAGCCAATGTAGCCTCTGTTTTGCTCTAGCCACTGGGAATGGCTCCAAAGAGGAGGGGGAGCGACTGCTTGCAAAACCTAATGCTGTGATCCCCCTCTAGGTACGCCTCTGCTCCCCATACATTCCACATTCTGCACAAGTTCCCCTGCTGTCATCCCCCTTCATCTCCATTCCCATTTATTCCAGATTTGGAACAACTTCCCATTCTCTATTTGGGCTGATTTACAACTGTATAAAAGGTAAAGGTTTCCCCACGACCGAGTGGTCTAGTCATGACCGACTGTAGGGGGCGGTGCTCATCTCCGTTTCAAAGCCTGTGGAGCCGGCGTTTGGTCCAAGGACAAGCGTCTGTGGTCATGTGGCGGGCATGATTCTAAGCCATAGCGCACGGAACGCCGTTCCCTTCCCACCAAAGTGGTCCCTATTTATCTACTTGCATTTTTAGGTGCTTTCGAACTGCTACGTTGGCAGGAGCTGGGACAAGCAATGGGAGCTCACTCTGTCGCGCAGTCTTGAACTCTCAACCTTCCGGTCGGAAAGCCCAGCAGCAGTGGTTTAACCCGCTGCACCACCACGTCCCTGTATATACAACTGTACTGTATATACATCCCTAAACAGACATGATCTCCTGTCACTTCCCCATGTCCCTTCCCAAGAGCCACTTCTCCAGGCTTATGCTTTTCATACTTATATTACTTAAGTTCATCATTCAGGGCCTCATCATGCAATAACTTGCAGCTGAACAAGAGATGTGTGAAGACATGAAAGCTGCTTGGTCAGTGCTGTAACATTTGATCAGAGGTGAGTTGCTCTCACATGCACACATGTGCACTTGTCACTTGATGGCAGCAGCCGGGGTGACTTTGCATGTGAGAAAGAGCCATCAAGGATCAAGACCAAAAGTCCACATTTCCAGCACTACCTCCAGCACACTTTCTGATCTTTTTTTCCAGAAAGTCAGTTCACACTACCCCTTGTAAATCTTCAGAATAAGCATGAGAAATCTGCAAGTGTGAAGTGAAGTGAAGCCATGCTCCTCCATTCTCATCTGAGGGCTTCCATATCTACATCATTCAGTCAGTACCTTGGCTTCTCCCTAATCCCCCCATTCTGTCTGTTTGTTGAAGATTCTAAGACTTCTTCCATGTACAGGGCCTAGCACATCTGCCTGCCCTTCTGTTCCATTAACTGCTGCAAATCCAATAGTGAGTCTTTTGTTTATACAGCAGTAAAGTGAGTCCTGCCAGATTTTTCCTCATGTGTCATTTTCTTGCCCATCGCCATTGCGTGGGTGGGTGGGTGGGGTGTCATACATGAGTGCTCCTTTTCATAAGACTTCCCCCCCCCCAGAAATCTCATGGAAAAATTAATCATTTTACAAAACTAAGTGGAAACCAAAGGTTAAAATGAGCAAAAACAACCGCTAAGGCAAAAGTAAGCCCAGGTATCTCTGCTTTGTGCACCAGGCAGAAAAGGACCAGAGTAACACCTTTTTATCTATCTATCTATCTATCTATCTATCTATCTATCTATCTATCTATCTATCTATCTATCTCAGCTAAGTGGGGCTGGGGAAGACTCCTGTCTGTGGGCATACAGCATGCCCATACAACAAGCCCACACATATCTACTCAGAAATATGTCCCATTGTATTCAGTGGGGCTTACTCTCAGGAAAGCCTGTACTATAAGATTATCGCTTTTAAACCAATTTTTTTTTTGGGGGGGGGGAGGAGTTTCGCACCTTCACCGCGATTGGGGATGTTTAATTTAAGAGGTTAGGTCATTCTCACGCGACTGCAGATTGACTCCGGAACAATAACCCGAGTCCCTAGAACTCCATACACATCCGTTTATGCGAACTACCTGTTATGGGGACGTTTTTGGGTTCAGTCCCAAGGTAGCCCTGCTCGCCACGCTCCTTTAAAGAACAGTCCGATTCAAGCACAGCCCTCGTGATTTTTTTCTTTTCCAAAAATCTGATTCGCTTTATTAAATCGTCGTTTCACTCGGTGGACTCGAACTCCGTTTTCATGGTAACGCGGGGCAACCAATCACAACCAAACCTTTCGACCCAGAATTGGCAGAGAGTTCTCCATTTCCTTCAAGCAAGGAAAACCCCAACGTGACATCATCAGCTCTCCGCAGCAGAAGAGCCGAGAGAAGTTCAGACCGCTTTTCAGCGCCGCGGTTGAACAATAATAATTAAAGAGGGGGGGGACGGACGGGGACGCGCCGTTTCTGGTCTTTTCTTTCGTTCAATGGATCGAAAGTTCTTCCACATATTCTTCCCCACTGGCTCCCCTCCCAAATTCCCAGCGCTGGCAGTTTAATGAGATCCATCCTGCCCACCCCCCGTCCCACCGAGGGGGAGGGAGGGAGACTCCTCCTTTTGTGAGTCATTCCCGGGCAAGAAGGGAGGGGAGTGTCGGGGAGACTCCGGAGCACTCACGTTCCGGGCGGCTCGGAGAAAGAAGCCCTAGGCGAGCGGACGGGCAGTCGCTGGCTGCCTCGGTGGCCGGCTGGGCTATTTGGTGCGACGCCTGCCCGCTCAAGACAGCCTCCTCCTCGGCCTAGCCATGCTCCTCGGGGCCCTGCTGTTGCTCTGCACCGTGCCTGGCGCCTGGGGCTTCAACCTGGACGCCGAGGCGCCGTCGCTTTTCACCGGCCCCCCGGACAGTCATTTTGGCTTCTCGGTGGACTTTTACCTCCCGGAGGCGCGGAGGTAGGTGCGAGGCGAGGCGGCGTGCCCGTGGCACCGGGGGACGTGGGCACCTTGGAGGGGGAGAGGAAGGGGGCGTCGAGTGGGGCAGCCTCGGCTCTCCCCACCCCCGCTGCTCCGTGAATAAGGGGACCCCGAGCGTCTGCGGAGGTGGACGTGGAGAGGGCGATCGCTGACCGCGAAATGCACACAGACACGCGCGCGAGCCAAAGTGGGGGACACCTGGGGAGCCCACGGAGAACAGCGCCGGAAAGGCAAATGGGACTGGGCTGGATTGATTGAACCGGGGGTGGTGGTGGTGGTGTGTCTCTCTTCCTCCCCTCCAACTCACTCCCCCTCCACTTGGCTGGCCTGCCGCCCGCTCCCTCTTTCCAGCCCCACTAACTGGTTGCAGACCCACCGTCCCCCGCCTGTTGCGCTTCCTTCCCAACCCGCTCCCGTTACTCGGGATCTCCACCCCGCACACTCCCCCTTGGCGGCGCCTGCTCCACGAGAGGGACACAAGGCGGCCCAACCCCGCCGCAGGCGAGACTGGAGGATTTTCCGTGCGCCCCCCGACTGCCTCTCCACTCGCTCTCGCCCCCAACAGGCTCGGAACGAAGCATTTCCTGTAATCGGAGCTCAGCCCCGCCGCTCTTGTTCCAAAGACTGGGGCGGGGGGGGAGAGAGCGAGAGAAGAAGGGGATCGGGCTGGAGCTGAGTGAGCTGGCGGGGGGGGGGGAGGAGAAGAGAAATTGAGAGCGAGAGCGAGTGAGAGCGCTGTAGTGATGGAGGCAATCCCTACCAAACACTTTCTGGAGACAGGTCTGGGAAAGTGGATATCTGGCTTGGGACAGGAGGATGGAGGACGGTGGATGGGGTGTCTGGTCTAGCCTCCCTCCCCCAGTACCCCCTCCCCCAAATCTGAGGTGCGTTTGGCGAAGGGGGATGGTCACAGTAGCTGAGCAAGTTATTCTCCCCACACCAGCTTCAGGCATGTTAACAATGAGGGGTGTGTGTGTGTGTATCCAGCCAGAAACAGTGCTTGAGATAGGATGTAGCATCCTGCGGGATCTCTGCCTCCTCCATCCAAGACTTGCTGGACAAGGCAGCTGGGCTAAGCAGAGGATTCCACTGGAAGTCATCATCCTCCCCATTCTGAGCCAGGCTTGCCCAGGTGTTGATGTAGCACAAAGCCAGAAAATGATCAGGGGGCTGGAGCATTTTCCTTGTGAGGTGTGACCCAAGAGTGTGGGGGTCTTTTTAGCATGGGGGGAAAAAGGCACTGAAGAGGGAGGATGATTGAGACTTGTAGAGTTATGCATGGTGTGGAGAGCAGTTTTTCCTCCCCTTCTCACAATGCAAGGACCAGGGGGCCATTCAGTGAGACTGATTGGCAGGAGATTTAGACAAACAAAAGAAGGTACTTCTTCTCACAGCTCCTAATTAGTCTGTGGAATTTGCTGCCACAAGCTGTGGACAACAGTTCTGTATGCACTATATGCACCTGTGGCCTAATCCAGCAGGGTTTGTTGAGTTCTCATGAGAAGGTGGAAATGCAGTGTCTTCCCTTCTCTCCACATTCAGACCAAGAGAGGGAATTGGGCAAGCAGTCCATTACTTGACTCCTGTAGTAACTTGAAGCAAAGGCACTGGATTCTTGGAGTGTGTTTCTTAGTGTTAATCAGTACATACAAGTGAAACTCCAACCCCATTCTGGTGTCTTCCTTGGGGGTGGTGCAAGGGTAATAGGCTACTTTAGAATGCCAGTTGCAGGGGAGTGGCAGCGGGATACAAGTATCTGATGTCTTGCATACTCCCTGAGGCATCTGGTGGGCCACTGTGAGATACAGGAAGCTGGACTAGGTGGGCCTTTGGCCTGATCCAGCAAGGCTTTTCTTACATTCTTATACAAAGAGCAGTTGCCCACGAGTTCCCTCCATTTATGTTTAAGATGGGAGCATTAATAGTACTTTTTCTTCCAAAAATAATGTGGGACAGAGTTTACTCCCAGAAATGCATTTGGCCCTTTCTTTGCACCCCAATATATTTTTGCGCCACCTTCATGCACATACCAGTAGTTTAAAAAAAAAGACGCGCACAAGTCCAAAGAGACATCTGGCAGGGAGGTAAAAGTATACGTGTATGTTGTACATGGCTGAATTTCTCCCATCTCCAAACTGAGATGCTAGATGCAAGGGCCTTGATTGTTTGAACCTCCAGTGAAACTGTCTCTCTCTCCACACATATAACATGGAGTTGGTTCCAAATTGACTGTACATGTTTACTCCTGGCCAAGGTCTCCAGAAGATCTGTTAAGGGTGCTCTCCTAGACCCAGGGAGTTAGTCCCATTTAATTCACCAGGACTGAACTTCAAACTAAATAAGCTTGGGAGCAGGTTGCAAAATGTCTTAGAAGAGTGATGGTGAACCTTTTGGGCTCAGTGTGTCAAAACTTCAGGAAATGTTTAACGACTCTGCAGGCGTGTCAAACCCCCCCCCCCCAAACAAAAGAGAAACAATTCTTTATATTCATTTATTTAAACAAAAATACAAAATGTTACAAAATACAAAAACTGAGTTTGTTTTACTCATTTTTCATTTTTGTAATTACTTGATGTTTCTTTATAGAATGCATAGCAGCACATATGAAGAAACATCAAATAATTACAAAAATGAAAAATGAGTAAAACAAACTCAGTTTTTGTATTTTGTAACATTTTGTATTTTTGTTTAAATAAATGAATATAAAGAATTGTTTCTCTTTTGTTTTTGACAGGTGTTAACATAAGAACTTAAAAAGAGCCCGGTTGGATCAGGCCAAAGGCCCATTAGTCCAGCTTCCTACCTCTCACATTGCCCCCCCCCAGATGCCTCAGGGAGCACACCAGACAACTAGATACCTGCATCTCATTGCCACTCCCCTGCATCTGGCATAAAGCTGTTAGTGAACGCTTCTGTGTCACCGAAAACATTGTGGCATGTCACGTTTGACCCTCATGTCAGAGGTTTGCCTTCACTGTCTTAGAATGTACATGCATAAGTGTGCATGCTGGGTAGACCAATATCCTAGCTCTGTAGACACCATCAATATTATAAAGTTACCTCTGGCTCACAAACATGCATTGAAGGAATCCTGGGGATGAAAACAAATCATCCTTTTCTTTAAACATACCCCAATTGTGTGAACAGTTTGAGCATCTTTTAGGCAGTAACTCATCTATGTGAAGGAATCTTGTCAGTACACACCCTTGTTTTGTAACTGTTTTGCCTGATGCTTAAAAGAGCCAGCATAGTTTGGGGGTGAGAGTGTTGCGTTTCGTCTTATCTTGGGAGACCCAAGATTCAAATCTCCGCCTAGAAGCACACTGGAGGGAGGGAGGGAGGGAGAGAGAGAGAGAGAGAGAGAGAGAGAGAGAGAGAGAGAGATACTTTCCTAGGTCAGCCTAGTCCGCTTGATGGTTGTGAGATTAAGGGTCCAATCCTATCCAACTTTCTAGGGCCAATGCAGCTCCCAGGTAAGGGAACAGATTATTCATTCCCTTGAGGAGGCCTCTGTGACTACCTACTGCAGGATACAGCTCATGCATAGATGCATCAGTGCTAGAGGCAAGGTCAGGATACAACTATATGCAACATGCCTTTGGACTGGGGCACTCTATGCAATGGTCATGTGTTCCTTGTTCTGGCTGAGAAGCCACTGTATATGTGCTGAGCCAGACCTTTGGTCCATCTGTCTCAGTGTTGTCAGCACAGAACGGCAGCAGCTGTTCTGAGTTTCAGGCAAGAAATTTTCTCTGCCCTTCCTGGCACTACCAGTGATTGAACCTGGGACAATGCACATCAGGTGTTCTACCCCTGAACTACCTATTCCTTCCAGAGTATGCCCTCTGTGCTGATTGGTTAAAAAAAAAATTGGGAGTGATAGGTCTAAGCTGCTTCTCCCATCAAGGTTGTTGTTATTGATGGAGGGAATGGATAGTCCTGATGAAACTGGTCTTGTGCTCACCCACTTGCCATTGTGACCAACCATTCAGGATACACCCTCCAGATTATACTGTCACAAGCAGGAGCAATCAAGATGTCACATGCCAGATTTTTGGGTATGCATGCAAGAGATAACATGGGATGCTGTCTCAAATGCAGTTTTGAATTTAAACCGATGGAGATTCATTTTGGGCCACTCCCAGTGGTGCTTGATATACAGCTGAAGTTCTCATTGGACACAGTTCCCATTGTCAGCTGCAGGAAGCGAATGCAGCATCTGGCCACAGCTCCCTTCCCACTTGTGACTAGCTGAGATCGAACCCAGGCGTCCTAGGTTTCTGGCAGGCAGCTCTGGCTTGGTGTTAAGCCCTGGCTCTCCGCCAGCCCCTGTTGCAAACTGCCAGACCGTATCCTCTTCCAAAGAGCTAGAGATAGAACTGAGGAACTCATGACTCTTCGTGCCTCGAGAGGGATGGGCTGGGGCAACAGAAATCTCCTAGATTTATTTTCTCCGAAAGGCTGATGGCGAACCAGATGACATGGCCTATGGTGCCTTCACCTCCAGCACTCTGGTTGGATTAGGGTGTCTCCATGGCAAAAGAGATGGCCCGTTAAGCATTAGTGAAAACCATGAGGGCTTAATGCAGAGTTTCAGGCAGGAATCTCTCAGCACACAAGGGCTGGCTCCAGCATGACAGCATTCCTGCACGGAAAGCACGTGCAGCGGGAAAGCATGCAAACCCACATAATAGTTCCTCATGTGCGATGTTCTAAGAGGGTGTGTGTAGTTTGTGGTGCTGGGAAGTTGCAGCCAGCCGTGGCATTGCAGCGCAAGTCTGTGCTGTAAAGGCATCCGTGTGCATCTAGATGCAAGTTGCATGCTGCTTCTGCCATGGAAGTGGTTGCTGTGCAGGGATTTTGTCATGTGGGAAGCAGCCCCGATAACTGGCAGATGTGATAGTTTTTGGCCCCCTTCAAAAATCTGCTGTTGGCCAGCAAGTAAGAGAACGGAAGCTTTGGTGTCTCTCATTTTTATCCTGCTTATGCTTTCATGCTTGAAACATTGCCAGGTAGGATACATATGTGCAGAGGTGGCCTAGAAACAAGCAAGTACTAGTGTCACGGGCTGCCTTTGGGGCTGGGGGATCCTGGCTTCAAACCTTAGGATGTGTCTTTCCTTCCCCAAGGCCTGCACAGTCAGAACATATTTGGATTTCCATTGGGTTGCTCTGTTGGCTATTAATCACTCTAGGATGTTCATGTTCTGCCCTGACTCTTCACTTCCAGGCCTGAAGCCAGGATGTACAAACACAGCCATCATCTGTGTTGGAGGCACTTGGGACCCTTGGAGAGCAGTGGCCTGCCAAAGACAAGATCCCTCCACACTTGAAGTGGAGGCCTGGCCTTGTCTTTGACGTTGTCCTGCACTTTAGAGGCGGTGGCAGTGGAGCTTGACCCAAGACCTCCCGGTATCTGAGATAGTATGCCTGACATCACCGCTGTCCCCGTTCTTCCATTGATCCTTTGCATCGTGCTTCCTGGATTCAGAAAGGAAAAGGGGAGGAAACGAAAAGGAGGAATGTAGGAATGGTGGTGGCAGAAGGAATGGCAGCACTGGAGGTAGGCACTTCTCTCCAGTCCACTGCCCGAAGTGACAGCTTCAGTCAGCCTCATGGATGGGCTGGCCCTGGGCAGCACAGAGGTGGAAACTGGTCTCTCCCCCAAGTGTGCAGGCACCGTAGTGATGGCAGTACCAAGGTACCAGGGACATGCGGTCAGGGAAGGCAGAGCCTCCCCAATCCTGCCAGCAGAGCCTCCCTGTGATTGCACATGCATTCCACCCAGTTTCTGAGTGGTTGTGCAATCGCAGCAGAAGCTGAGCTTTTGCTTCTGCAAGTTCTAATCTCTCTGGGAGACGGTCTCTCCAAGAGACGAAAGCTGTGGCAGCTGAGAGCTCAGCCTCTGCTATGGTCGCACAGGTGCAGGGGCTTCTGGGTAGCCCCCAGAATGCCTTGTGGCATGACCAGCCAGGAGCTCTGTAGTGATGTGCCTCCCCTGCCTTGGACCTCAACACACATCACTGCAAGATACAGTTCACAAACCACAGGGTGGATGGTCCAACTACTATTATATTGCATTTTTCAATGGGAGTCTGGTCAGCCAAACTCTTTTGCAATGCTACAAATAAGTGGTTCAAACCCTTTTTTCAACTGGAGGCTCCCTTGATCATTAGTCATGGCTCCCCATTAGAGTCACAATCCTATACATTGTACATAGAGGCAGGTTTTTTGTGAGGATTCCGTGGCTCCCCTGGCTGGTTTCCACAGCTCACTGGGGAGCCGCAGCTCACTGTTTGGGAACCACTGCTATAAAGCCATCAGCATAAGACAAAGTACATTGTGTTTTTTTATTTATGTATCTTTGTATGCATCTGTAGCGAGATAGATTTTGCAGTCCATGTTGGATAATGAGGGTGCCTCTTCCACAGTTGCTTTAAGTAACTGTAACCTGGCCGGTGAACATGAAATTGGGCGAACTCCGGAAGCTAGTGGAGGACAGGAAGGCCTGGCGTGCTGTGGTCCATGGGGTCGCGAAGAGTCGGACACGACTTAGCGACTGAACAACAACAACCTGGTCGGGCAATGCAAAAAGTTCACAAAGGCCACCGCCGCCGCCGGAATATTGGACGTGTTCATTTCTGGTGAATAAAATAGTATTACGGCTTAAGGCCCCAATCCTGAGCCAGTTATTGCCGACGGTATGTGTGTATCGCAGGCTGAAAGTGTTGCAAACGTGCCATAAAGTACTTCAGCAACACCTCAGCGGTGGCGCTAAGTCAGCACCTGGCCCCAGTGCGAGCAGGTGGAACGGCGGGTGCTCCAGCAGGGCCAGCCACCGGTATGCCCAATCAAGGCGGGGGAGGAATTGGGTGGGGAGAAGGGTGGGCTTTATGAGGGGACGGGAATGGTGGTAGCTTCTGCTGCTGCATCCCAACCCCCCTCAGAGCTGGGGACCCAGCACAGGTCTCCTCGGCTTTGTGCCCACTCAACACAGGCACCAAGTTGAAGAGGCCATTGCCTCTGGCTGTGGTCTCCCCCCACCCCCAAGGAGACCTCCAGCAGTTATCTGGCAGGGCCAGGATCCAGCGATCACTATTTTGGCACCGCTGGAGCCTTGGGCACTGCTGGGTTCAGGATTGGCCTTATTGGACACAACGGGCTAACTTCTGAGTAAAATAAATAACACTGTTTTCCTACACCTCGAGGTTGCTAATGTGTTCAATAAAGGAGGTAAAAAATATTATACAAAGGAGGTGGAAAAGCTGCCCCTGCGCTGGTTTGTCAGACTCCAAAAATGTTGAAGCTGATGCCTAGAAGTTCGAAATTCTTGGCAAAAGACTTTGGTCTAGGACCTAGACTGATTGTGCCAGAGATGTGAATTGAACCCTAAAGTCTTGGCAGTCAGAACATTAAATGGTTCTAGAAACGTAATGCCTTTTGATGGAGATATTAGTAAGGGCCTGGCTATGCTTCAGCTTGCATCCCTGGAAGCTGGGACTTTGCACAAAAGCCTCCTCTCCTTCCTGGCAGGTCCTCAGAACTCCTTTCAGGCGGTTGCCGGGTGGGGCCCATCTGCTCACAGCTGGAGAGAAATAATCCTTCCTCTTACAGCTGGAGTCAGACCCTTTCCTACTGAGGATGTGGGGCTAGTAATAACAGTGGTATATACATGGATGACCTCCTGAATCTGAGAGGGCATTGCTACCAAGTCTTTTTCTTTTAGGTTTTGCTCCCCTGACCTGACTGCAAATAGCCCCCTTCTTTAAACTTTGTTGCCTCTTGCTTTCACTTGATTGTGTGTGTGTGTCCAACTACATGTGACAACCATTCTGGGACAGCTTGATGTCATGTGTTGACCAGTAGATCTGGCCACAAGTTCTACGGCATCTTATTCTCTGTTCTGAGATGCATGGTTTGATTTCCTGAAAAGCGCGTGTGTCATCATGGGTTGTTATGTAATGTCAGTCCGTTGGTATTGGATAGGCTGTGTGAGATGCTTGATGGAAATCATCAGCAACCTATAGAAGCAGAAGCAGCTGAGCAAAAAAAGGGACCACCAAGTGTCCAATTTGAAACTGGAACTTCATCAGTGCAAACGACATATCCCAATTGAATGTCCTGGTTTCTTGGTCCAGCCTTACAATCATTGCACATATGGTTATGATTTCAGTAATAGAAATCAAAGAGGAATGTGTTTAAAACATTGGAGATGATTGGTAGGGTTTTCCTCAACTGGAGTAAGTGAACCTATGAAGCTGCCTTGAAACCATGGTTCACTTCGGCTGCAATCCGATGCACTTTCCTGGGAGTAAGCCCCATTGAATAGCATGAGATTTACTTCAGAGTAGACATGCACAAGTTTGTGCTGTTAGTTCAGGGCTGCCTGCTTTGGACTAAAGCAGCTGTTCTCCAACCTTCTAGCTGGAGATGTCAGGCTTGAACCTAGGATGCATGCAAAGCACATGCTGTTCTGTTAAGGTACATACCTTCCTCGATTTATATGTTCAGTCTGCCTAATTAAATGTTGACTAGGACCATTGGTCTGTCTAGACCTGTATTGCCTGCTCTAGCTGGCAGTGGATCTCTGCTCCAAGATCAGCTTTGCTACCTGAGATGTTTTTTCATCAGAAATATCAAGGATGGAACTGTGAGCTTTTGGCAGGAACATTGTGCACTCTACCAGCTTCGGTCCCTCCCAGCCAAGTGCTGTCTTTTTTAAAGGGAAAAACCTTAGTGGCTCTTACAAATGTGACCTTTTTTGTGTTGCCAAGGCAGGGTTCTTTGCCGAGATTCCAGAGTGGAAAGTGACAACATTAGCATTTGTTCTGCCAAATTCCCTGCCGGGCCACCCCAAGGGCCCCAATGCCCACACTAGGCTAACTAGTTTCCCCACAGAGTGGCCTCAGAGATAGGCAAGAGGGAGGGGGTTCATTCACCCACTAGGCCTCCTCTCTTCCAGCAGCTTTGCTTGGAATCACTGGCTGACCAGCCTCCTTCAGACTGCCCGCATCACTGGCTTAGCTCCGAACTACTCTAAGTCTAGCACCACCAAACCCCACCACCAAACAATAGGCAGTCAGCTTGCTCAAGCCATAACTGCCTCCTCCACTTGGTGGCTCCAGGGGCGTGGCAGACATACAACAATTCCCAACAATAGTCTCTCAAAACAACCTTACCTTATCTAGTCCTTCAGGCAGGCGGTCCAGCACCTTCCCAGGTGCCTTCCTCCAGCTCCTGCCTCCAGCTTTATGCTGAGGCCAGCCAATCAGTGGGCAGGCTTTAATTCATCAGCCACACCCATTTCACCTGTGCTAACCTCACTTCCGAGCCAGAGCCCTTTTCAGCCTGCAGCTGTGCTCCCCAGGCTTGCAAAGACCTTGGGGGTTAACCTTGTAATCCCTGGCTTATTTGGAGGGGCCATTGCTGATACCATTCCCTATCTCCTTGGGGTATCTCCTGCCTTTTCCAATACAGTGTTTTACTGCAGGAAGGGTTGGCTTGAGCAAGGGTTGGGTTCAGTACAACCTTCACTTCCTGGCAGGCTACCCAGGTCTGGTGCTTACGCTCCAACTGTCCCCATTTATCAAGGACCATCCCTGTCTGATGGTCCCTGGCCTTCAGCTTTTAGCCCTTTCTGCTGGTTCTATAGAAGCCGAATGGGGGGAGCTGTGGGTCTCAGCAATGGTGCACAGGCATGTAAATGTACATCCACGGATGCAAAGCTCCACTGCATTGCTTTCCTTCCATCCCTTCTCCTAACTGCCTGTCCAGATAATAAATGCGGCTGAATGTGGCAGTGATTCCATAAGTACAACCAGATCCACTCTGAGACTGAACGTTGTTTTAAACTCGTCTAAGTTTTTTTTATTAAGAAAAATGGGGGCGGGGAGTGTTAACGGCGTATTCGTTAACAGACGGCTTCCAAAACCAGAGCAGGACAGGCTGCTGCTCAGTAAATGAATACAATGTGTAGCAAGCACTGCCTTCCTCAGTGTTTACTTTGGGGGACAGCTCAGCAGCAGACGTGGGGAGTTGCACACAGGTGTGTCCCTATTTTTGTCTATGAACTGCTGGGGAGGGGGAGGTCTGGTGATCCTAGTTTCCCTGACCTTGCTCTGTGGCTTCATTTAGCTATGCGACTCATTTTGCCTTCACTTGCACAGCAAGGAGTCTTCGATCCTCCTTGAAGCTTTCAGATCCTGTAATGGCAGCTGTTACTGGCTTTGTATAGGTTTAATGCCAGCAATTTTGTATGCTGAGCTTTATGGCGAGGTCTCTGCCCAGAGGAGCTTACAGTCTATTCAAGATGGGCGAGGCAGGGAAGTAGTGTCTTGTTTATAAATGGAGGGAAACAGTGTCCTATTTATAAATGTAGAGCTGCTTAGCTGCTGGGGATTTGGAAATTTTGCTTAGCTGCTGCTGATTTGGAAATTTTGCCTGTAGCTCCCAAATTAGTTTGGGTTGTGACAAACCATGATAGCCAAACGGAACGGCCATGTTCAGAAGTAGACTGACACAACTACTAGATGTGGTGGGCAAACAGTAAGGGAAGGCAGTTTCTTCCAACTCCACTTGTTGGTTTCCAGAGGCATCTGGGTGCCCATTATTATTACAAAACATTATACTGGACTAGATGGACATCTGGTCTGATGCAGCAGTGAAAAACATTTTATGCTGCAGTGAAAAACATTCTGTATGTGCTCAGAGTCTGCCTTGAGTTTCGCTGTATTTCATACTAGGATGAACCTTAGTGCTAGAAGCCTGTTTCAGGGTTTACTTCTGCCTCAGATTAAGAGCGCAATCCTAACCTGGAGTTAGGCTGGCACAGTTAGGCCAGCACAAGGACCATTGTAAAGCATGTTTCTACCACTCGCGGAGACAGGGACGATGGCACATGTCTGTGTGCTGGCCTCTCTGAGGCTGCAATCCTAAACAGACTTTCCAGGGATTAAGGCTCATGGAACACGATGGAGCTTATTTCTGAGTAGACATGCATAGGATTGTGCTGTGAGTATTAGAGTGGTCGAAACATACTTTGTGGTATCTCTTGTGCTGGCCAAACTTTGCTGGCCTAACTGTGCCGACCTAACTCCAGGTTAACTCCAGCCTAACTCCACGCCGTAAGCTGCATTGGGATAGATAAATAGTGTAGATGGGACAGGGGAAGAGATAAAGCAGTGGTTGGTTCAAGCTTAGCTTTCTTTGATCCCCTGATGGGAAAGGCTCTTGGCTCCATTCTGAATTGCCCTGTCTGGCGAAGGAGAAATGTCTCCATTCCCAAACCCAGTTGTGTGCTGTATAATTGCTAGCTTTGGAGTGCTGGTGGTGATTATGCTGCTGTGGGTGGGGGTGGTTGTTCCATGAATGTAGTACAAAATTATACGACCCACAGGTCCACCCAGTAAATTGTGGCTCATTAGCCCATTATTCAGAGGTAAAGATGAAGGCAAAAAACCTTTCAAAAAAGACTGCAACATGGAGGCTGCAACTTACATTTTGTGAATGAGCCACTGTATAATAAAATCTCAGCTAGACCTTCACCACTGACTCAGACATAAGGCACAAGCACACAGAGCTGTCCACACATTTCACTGCATCTAATTACGCCATATTCATGCATTGTGAACTGGCCGGTAGATCTCTTTTTCCCGTCCCAGGACTTGATCTGGTGGATGCTTTGGTTTGTGCCCATGGTAGCTCAGGACGCAATCCTAAAGTGAGTTAGGCCAGCATAAGCTAAGCCAGCAAAGTTTGGCCAGCACAAGGGACACCGTAAAGTATGTTTGGACCACTCCTGGAGTCAGAGAGGCCAGCACACAGACGTGCGCCCTCCTCCCTGACTCCCAAAGTGGTCCAAACGCGCTTTATGATGGCCCTTGTGCCGGCCAAACTTTGCAGGCTTAGCTTATGCTGCCCTATCTCCAGTTTAGGATTGCACTCTAACTCTCCATCCAGGGGATGGCATCATCATCATCATCATCATTATTAAATGGATTTATACCCCGCCTTTCTGCCCTGTGTTAGGGCACCCAAGGCGGCTTACAATAACAAAATACATAATAAAAACGAAATTAAAAACAGTAACAAATAATTAAAAAGCAACACACCAAAGTTCACAACCAAAATCACCACCAAAGTTTATCAGTCCCTATTTTTCAGCTATCCTTATTTGGGAATGAGCATGCTGTGAAATATCGTTATTAAATACCAATGAAGAATTACACAGTAAAATCTTGAACGATAAACATCTCAGCGCTCACGAGCATTAGATCCAGTCAGTAGTAAAACTATTTCTGGACTATGCCATTAGACCAGTGGTACTCAAACTTTTTAGACCAGGACCCACTTAGAATGGCAATATATTGTTCTTTCGGCATTCCCAATGCCTCAGTCTGTTGGGAGAAAGAGAGAGGCTGAAGTTTGAATGTATTGCAGGATGCCTACTTAATATAAGGCTAGAGGAGAAGTCCCCTGCGTGGCTGTTATAAGAGGAAAACATTCTGTACATCAATCAATAGTATTTATATACCAATTTTCAACACAAAGTTCACAAAGCAGTTTACAGGCAAATACTCATAATCAAATTAAATGGCTCCCTGTCCCAAAAGCAGAGGCGTTTCTACAGGGATGGCAAAGCTCTAAGTTTTGCAAGAAGCCTTACCCTGTCATGTAAATCCCTCCTCTCCCTTGCTGTGTAGCCAGTAAGCAACCCCACGATTGGCTAAAACGGTGCAGGAGAGGAGTAATCTCCGCTGCAAGGTAAGGCTTCTTGCAAAACTTAGAGCTTTGCCATCCCTGTAGAAACGCCACTGCCCAAAAGGGCTCACAATCCAAAACAATGCAGAACACCACCAGCAGCAGCCACTAGAAAAGACACTGCGTAGGGCTGAAAAGGGACAATTACTCTCCCCTTGCTAAATATAAGAGGAGCACCACATGAAAAAGTGCCTCTTGCCCAGTTACATGTCCAGAGGCATCACCTACATGTAGATGTTTCCTACATTTCCGCATATTCCAGGTTGACTCCCTAGATCAGAGTTCTTTGCCTTTTGGGTTGTGACCTCAGTGGGGTCATGAAGCCTCATTTGGGGGTCACGGCAACCTTTCGGAGCCTGTGCAAGAGATCCAATCCAATAACAGTGCTGCCTTCTCAAAACTGAGTTCTTGATTTAACCCTGCAGAGCCTCTTCTCGCTGTCTTGAACCGGAGCTCCTAAGAGCAGCCCGGCTCAGGCTGCTACCTCACAGGGATGTCTTGAAGACACAAGAGGCGGGATGAGGGATAGGCACATCGGGCCCCAGGAAGGGGCAGAATCGACAGTGGGTCTCCAGTCTCATACTTCATTTATCCATTGGAAAAAGGTTGAAGACCATTGCCGTCAATGGACAAGATGGGAGTGGGGTTGTTTAGGTCGTGCTTGGGAGGGAGAGATTTCAGGGATTGCTGATGCATCGTGAACAGGCAGGTGGGGTGGTAGAGAAGTCGGATGGGAGCCAGAAGTGCAGGGAAGGGGAGATGAGCCATTCCTGAAGTAGTGGGTAGTGGGGGAGTGTCTGTGGCATGGGTGTAGGGCAGAGCGGTGAATGGCAGAAAGCGTGGCAAATGCACTGGGACCACTCCTTCCCTTTGATTCTAGAAGACTCCAGAGCAAGGAGAGCTTTGACGGCCGCCAGTGGCCGTGTCTGTTCCTGGTTTAGCCTAGAGCCAGCTATGCCCCCGCCTTCTCGGCTGGCATGACCGCGGACGGCTCCGAGCAAGAGGTGGTTTTGTATTCACAATGGCTTTGCTGAGGGCAAGTTGGCACTGGGTCAGGGAAGCATGGAATTTCTCCCCTCCCTGTGCAGCTTGGTGCTGCAAGTCCTCTCTCTCTCTCTCTCTCTCTCTCTCTCTCTCTCTCTCTCTCTCTGTGTGTGTGTGTGTGTGTGTGTGTGTGTGTGTGTGTGTGTGTGTTTTACTCTTTCCAATTTGTGCACAGATACTATTGAAAGCTTTTCTTGAGATCCAACCTCTCTCCAGTTATATTGCCTACACCTGTTAACTATCCCCAGCACATGCATCAGTATGATTTGGGACTCCTGTATGATGTACAGTGCATAGGCAAGAACTTCCAGAGCTGTAGTTTGCTGTACCCAAAACAATATTCTCGGGGCATTTTAAGGACATAACACATGTGTTGTGTTGTGGCATCAACGTTTGTGGACTAGAGCTCACCTCATTAGTTCAGTCTGTAGTTAGAGGCAGCATCAGGGTTTTGCCCAAAAGACTCCTCATCTGTGGCTGAGAGCCAGCCTGCACAGGGGGTCAGGAAAGGACCTCTCCCTGACCTCTCTCCATCCATTGACCTCTCCCACTGCAGTCCCTGACCTTTGTCGCCATTCTTGTCCTGCTCATTTAATTGCAGGCCCTCCGGGAAGGGCCTGTGACATTGTATTTTGTTCAGTGCTAGAAGAAGTTGGCTCAATTTACTGGAGGGATCTATGCCAACCAACCCTGACAAATTATTTTGGGAGGCTCCTGAAGGTGATTGACTTGCAGTGCTAACCATCACTGTTAGATCCTTCATGCTCAGGGATCTGTTGCCCAAAGGAGGGACTCTCGATGGCCAACCCTGCTGCAGCCATTATATTATGTGCCACTGCAGTGTCCAGATTTGCCACTAAAGGTTTGTCACTTGTGCTACAGGCGACAAGGGCTGCTGTTGACAAGGGCATCCCTGTGTCATCATGATTTTTCAACACTGTCAATGAAATCTGACCCTTTACAAGGTTTCACACTGAAAACGACAGGCAGAGGCAGATCTAAGGGAGGGCAAATCTCTAAGTGTTGCAAGAAGCCTTACCCTGTCATGTAAATCCCTCCTCTCCCTTGCTGCTGTAGCCAGTAAGCAATGCCAAGATGTTGCTTTTCCCTGTGAGGATTGGCCAGAACAGTGCAGGAGAGGAGTGTTTTCCACTGCAAGGTAAGGCTTCTTGCAAAACGTAGAGATTTGCCCCCCCCCCCAGATCTGCCTCTGACAACAGGTTTCTGCCTGTAAGGAGCTTCCATTCTAAATTTTAACAGGGGATGAGACAATGACAGAGAGGCCATGGCAAGGATAGGAGAGATGAGAAGAGCAAGAGTTGAATGTGCCAGAGTGCAGATATAGGCTTGGTTATAGTTGGTTTGGAGATTAAGGGGTTTCATGGTCACAGTGAGTTTTGAGGAGGGTAATGATGAGAGAGGGTGGGACCACATATACATGGAGGGAGTCCTAGTTATACTTGTGTCACCATAATGCGTAGTGACATTTAGTTATGTTGTGCCATTCCGTGTTCTCCTACCTACCCCCACCAGTTGCAGCCAATTATGTGGACCAGTGGGTACGGAAGCACAAAATCCCGCGATGTCCTGACGTGGAGTAAGTGTCACTCTGTACTGGAGAAAGAGAATTCAACATGGGGCAGCGTTTGTGGTGGCAGCAGCCCCGTGTCTCCGATAAGGCATGCTACTTTTTGCCTGAAGCAGCCTCTTGGCTGAGTTGGCCAGACTCCGTGCCCTTTCACTTCCTTTCCAGGGCTACACATGGTGGTCCTTGGAATTGAAATAAATTGTTATTTTGTGGAGGAAGGAGAAGAGGATTCACTCTGGTTTAAGCAAATGATGTGGAAGAACAATTCTTATTCTGCTACCATTGTCTACCTTTCTCATGCTGCAACCCAAATAAATAGAGAAGTAACTGAGGTACGAGGCTGGATGCCCACTGCCAATCCTGCCCCCATCCTGGAACCTGACCTGCTCCAATTACTGTCCACCACCACCCACTCCCACCTGCCCCATTCTCTGTTACCTAATGTGTCTTTACAACAACCCTGTGAGGTAGTACCCTGAACAGGGCAGGCCTTAGAAGCTGCAGGGCAAGGCAGCGAAAAGAGGCTGGGCAGGATGATATCACTAACTCGGTTTTGATAAGTCAGTACCATGCCTGGATTGGATCCAAGCCCTCTCTTGCACAGGCTTTGAAAGATTGCTGAGACCCCCATCGGGGTCCTGACTCGCAGGTCGAAGAACACTGTTGTACAGGAAGAGCCTCTTTTTGGCAGGTGGCCTCTCGCTTCTTTTCAGGTTGAAAGGTATGTACAACTGCCTGGTGCCTGATGGTGTGGGCTGCCTCTCTTGGAAAGCCCCAATTAGGAGCTGATGTGTTAGTGCTGCCTGGATTTTTTTGTTTTTTGAATCTATATGGTGCTGACTTGTTCCAAATCTGCCCATTGTTCCAGGTAACCCAGCATTATCTACACTGACCAGCTATGATCCCCCAAAGTCTCCGGCAGTGGAAGTCTTTCATTCCAAGCCCTGCTACCTGAGTTCATTTTAACTGGAGGTTCCAACTCTTGAGGGACGTGGTGGTGCAGCGGGTTCATCCACTGCTGCTGGGCTTTCCGACTGGAAGGTTGGGAGTTCTGCGCGATGGAGTGAGCTCCTGTTGCTTGTCCCAGCTCCTGCCAACCTAGCAGTTCGAAAGCACCTAAAAAATGCAAGTAGATAAATAGAGTGGGAAGGTAACGGTGTTCTGTGCGCTATGGCGTAGAGTCATGCCGGCCACATGACCATGGAAGCTTGTCCTTGGACAAAACGCCGGCTCTGCAGGCTTAGAAATGGAGATGAGCACCGCCCCCTGCAGTCGGTCACGACTAGACCATTCGGTCGTGGGGAAATCTTTACCTTTACCCAACTCTTGAGCCTGGGAAGCCTCCAGGTAGACAAAACAGATGCTCTATTTCTATTCCTGGCTTTCCTGCCTGTAAGAGTTATTTAATGGATCCATGTCACCATGTGTTAGTGCAGTCACGGAATGAAGAAAATGCTTGTGTGAATCCACTGAGTGACAAGAAGCTGGCTTTTCAGTCCCCGCTTTGCGTGTGCACATGCAAGGTCCCGCACTAGAGCAGGATATGTGCACTCTCTGGTTCCTTGGTAAGAGGAGACGTGATTATTCAGTGGGAAGTGAGCTGAGAGTAATGGTTGGATAACGTACATGCCCATATGAATGAGCTCTAATAGGTTACTATGAGGAAGCCTTTGTAAGGCATCCATCTGCTTCCTTAGATTCATGCAATGGTATTTATTTATGCACATTTTAAAAAAAGAGGACCAAAAGGCCATCTAATCTGATGGCGCCTGCCCTGCTCTGAGGCAGGACTACATGTCCACCAGCCCTCCCTGCTCAGATTAGCCTGAACGGTAGCATGCCAGGCAAGCATCAAGTGCATGGCAAAAAGCTGCCAACAGGGAAAATGCTGCTTGAAATGGGTCACACAAGTGAGCCAAGCTGCACATAGGAGAGAAAGGGTTACTGGCCAATTTGACCGGGGCGGGGGGGGGGAGTTCCTTGCCAGCTGCAAATGTTGTGCTCAGTCAAAATGTGTGGCATATCTCAGGGCGCAATCCTAACCTAGAGTTTAGTTAGGCCAGCAAAGTTTGGCTGGCAAAAGGGCCACCGTAAAGTATGTTTGGACCGCTCCTGGAGTCAGAGAGGAGTCAGACAGACAGGCACCATCCTCCCTGACTTCGAGAGTGGTCCAAATGCGTTTTATGGTGTCCCTTGTGCCGGTCAAACTTTGCTGGCCTAACTGTGCCGGTTAGGATTCACTAACTAACTCCTAACTCCAGGAGTTAGGGTGGAGCTGCCTTCAAAGTAACCCCTTCTCTGCAGAGACCCAATAGGCTCTGCCTTTTTCCCCTCCTCTCCCCACCTTTCCCAATCCTAAGAGATAGTAGAGACAAAGAGGGCTAGTTAGTCAGTCCTGGCTTCCAATGTTCTCTAGCATGGCCAAGAGCCTGTGCATTAGGAAAGGATTATGGCGAAATGTGCAGGCTTGATTCTCAGTTGTTGGGGTTACTAGTTCCAGGGGGCAGGTTCTGCCCCCCACCCAAGTGGCATCCCCAACAGCACCTCTTACCATTCACTCTAATGGAGGAAAATAAGGCACCACACCTGGGGACATTGTTGCATTAAGGGCAAACTGTGCCCTCTTCTCACAGCAGTGTTGAGAATGATCTCGCAGGGGGGTTAATTTGGATGCCATTCCCCTCCTTGCAGTAAACAAGCTGAACCTTCACACACATAATGATGGGCATTTTGCAAGTCTGTCCATAAACATACAAGGCAATTTCAAGCATTCCATTCAATTCTCTCAGTGTTCCATCACACTCTAGTCTAACCAAGAAACAGACTACAGAGTGAGAATATGCAGAGAGGAGCATTAGAGCAGGGGCCAAATCTAAATGGTTTTCCAGAGAGTCCCCTTCTTTCTTCTTCATAAGTAAATGGGTGCCATTCATATTTTTTTTTAATGGAAAAGGGAATTGTTTTGTTTGGGACTGAGGATTGCACTGAGGATAAATCCTGCCTCTTATCCCTGACACTGGATGGCTCAGATCTCACTGACAGGAATTTTGCAGGGAGCTGCAGTGTGTCTGTGCACAATGTCTATAGAGATGCATTTTATTTTATTATTCACCCTTCCTCTGATGAATTCAGGGAGGTGCACACGATTCCTTCCCTCCTTTTGTCCTCACAACAACCCTGCGAGGTAGGTGAAACTGAGAGATAGTGACTGACCCAAGGTCACCCAGGAAGCTTCATTGTGTGGGCTCCCATTGGATTGGATTGGATCCGAATTTGATCCCGGATCGTCCAGGTCTCAGTCCAACTCCAAAACCACTACACCATCCTGGCTGGCTGTACTATAGAAACATACTGTATAGATGTTTCTGCCATTAACCCCTGCTAACTGGGCAAGAGGCATTTTTTCAAGTGGTGTCCTCTTATATTTAGCAGGGGGAGAGCAATTGTCCCTCTTCACCCCAGCACAGTGTCTTTCTTGTGGCTGTTGCTGGTGGTGTTCTCCATTCTTCTGGATTGTGAGCCCTTTTGGGACAGGGAGCCATTTAACTTTAATGTTATTATTTGCCTGTAAACCGCTTTGTGAACTCTGTGTTGGAAAGCGGTATATAAATACTAGTGATTGATTGATTGATTGAGATGCAAATGAATCCTTGCCATTTGCCGCCTATATACACTCCATCCATCATAATGAAGGACGTTTTGTGAGTCCCCTTTGTGGGCTAGTAGACTCGAGAAGAACTTGGGGAAACAAATCTTTCTTCAAAGTGCCAGCATACTCTACATTCCCTTTTCCAGGAAGAAGAGAAAAGGTGGGGGTGGGGGGGATGTGACAAGTGTTGTCCAGGTCAGGTTACATGCCACCATTATCATCAAAGGCCTGGCAGGGGACAAACTGCCTCTCCGTGGGGTTGCAGATTAACCAGTCCTACTTAATTTTGGCTATTGATTCACCCACCGGGAGATAAAAGCTGCCCTTGCAAGTCTTGGGAATGACCATGCCTGGAAGGCAGGTGCAGCCCCATTCTGTCAGACCTTTTGGATTCCTGGCAGGTGTCCAGAGGGTCCCAAGCAGGGGTGATAGCAGGCAAGCTTTTGGCAGGCTGGGTAGGAAAAGAGAGCAGCTCTGCTTATCAGGTTCTTTGCATCTTTCCCCAGTCCCCCTCCATCAGCCTGTCTCCCACAGTGGATGTGATATGCTGCAATCCAGTTGTTATAAATCATGCATTTAAGGTTCTCTTTGGTTTTTATTTAGAGATAGCCGATTACACCACTAGTAAAGCTCCGTGCAGTGTTTTTCCCAGCCTGGTGGGAGTAGCAGACATGGCCAGGGGCTGGTTTACAGGTAGTACCCATTGGATTAGCATTTAATTGCTAGCAAGCCCATCTGTGGCTGGCAACAACGGGAGCTGGATTTGAGCCTACAGCTCTTGCTCCTCACCTGGGATTCATTCCTTTAAACAACCTGGCCATGACAAAAATAATGAAGAGCCTCAAAGGCACTTTTAAAAGGACCAGATTCCCAGCCTAAAGCCTACTCCAGCAGCTGCATGGAGTGTTATCAGTGTTATCAGTTGGCAGGGGTGCATCAGGGAGGGTCTGGGCCAGGGATGAGTTATAGAGGACAAAATTGTGAACGTTGGGGCCAAAAGGCCATGAAAAGTCAGGGGAAAGGTCTGTGACATTCCATTGCAGATGCATACAAGATTAGCACTTCGATAGCCATTCATTCTTGTTGTCAATAACCCAGCCTTCCTAGCTTGTTACTCCTGTTGTGAATTGATCCTCTTGTCTGCCTGTGAGATTTGCACAGAACCATCAATGACAATATTTCTTGCATTTCATAGCCTTTTGGCCCCACTGTTCATCATAATATCTATCTGTGCTCATGTATGTATATTTATATCTGCAACTGGAAGATACCCCTTCCTGCGTCTGGTGCAGTGTGTGCTAGCTCGCAAAGGCTCGTGCCACCACAACTCAGTTTGTCTGCAAGGTGTTTGCAGAAACACCTACTTCTAACACTCCTGGTTTTAGAAGTAGGCTACCTCAGAATGCCAGGTGCAAGGGAGCGGCAATGGGATGCAGGTATCTTTGTTGCCTTGTGTGTGCTCCACAAGGAGCCAGCAGGGCTCTTATGTGACAGTAATGCTGAAATTTGGGCAGTCCAGTGTCTTGCATGGTATTCTGAACATATGCTAGAAGCTTTGGCAGTGCACAAGGATTCCTTAGTAGACAGGTAGAGGTTCCACTGCAAACAAACTGCAATGGAAATTGTTCATTGAGGGCAACCATATGTGAAAGTTACTGCTCCTGCATCGTGAACTACCTGGGCTTGGTTTGATCCCTTTACTAATGTATTTACTGCTTTCCGCCTTTTATAGCTCAGCATGGGGCTGTGCAACGTCACTCCATTTTTGGTCCCATATCAATCCTGCATGAGAAGTGAGGCTGCACAATGTTGTGTTGCCTAAGCCTAAACAGACAGCACCAGGGGAATTTTGAAGAGGTGCTCGAATGTGGCTGTCACCTTGGTGTTTGTTGTTGTAGAAGACATAGTAGAATAAGCAGCTGCCTCCCAACCCATTTTGCAGGCCGCATGTTTCCTCTTGAGGCCAAGGCTACCACCTCTCTGGTAATGTCTGTGTTTCCTGTTTCCTGGGTTTGGCTCTTCTGACTGAATTGTGGGCTGAAGGTGAAAAGAGTGAAACGATATGGCAGAGTTTGTGATGAGCCAAATTTAGGTCTGCCCCAATAACAGGGCGTGGAGAGGGCCTTTACTGGGGACGCTTTTTTAAAGAAAGGGAGCATCAGTGGTTTTGCTGCGACAAGGTTAAAAAAAAGAGATTTTTTTAAAATGTTCCCCTATCTTTTTAATACACATCCCAGTATCCGTGGATGCTTGAAACTGTGGATACTGAATCAATGGATACTAGGGCACGCCTGAAGTATGAATGAGAAGACAGAGTTTTAGCTGAAAGTTCTGTAGTCTAGGTCTGGGAGCCTTGAAGGGCCAAGCAACACCTGTCCCCTTTCTCTAGAGTCCCAATTTTGGATTTTAAAAAATCCATCTGGTAGACTCCTCAGTAGACATCCATAGATCCGCTGAAAGTGTTGCAGTAATGGGTGACTTCACTTGCCCTCATGTTGAACAGGTAATGTTTGGGTTGTGACCAAGAGATGAAATTTCTAGATATAGGCGTGCCCCGGTATCCACTGTTTCAATGGGGCACCTATTAAAAAGATAGGGGAACATTCTTTTTTTTTTTACCCTGTTGCAGCAAAACCACTGGTGTTCCCCTATCTTTAAAAAAGGCTTTTATTTCCCAGTATCCACAGCTTCAGGAATCCATGGGAGGGTCCAGAACAGAATCCCAGCGGATACCAGGGCATGCCTGTACTCTAAATTGTGCCATAGAACAGTTGATCTTGGAGATATTACGGAAAAGCACTGAATTAAAAAACAACAACCCTCGCTTGAAAATTCAAACTGTTAACACTCACAAAAGGAATATAGCAAGAGTACAGCCTGCAGCTTCCAAGATGGCTGCTCCCAGCTTTCCACGACCCACCTGTCATCAGGTCGCGACCCACCAAGTGGGTCCCGACCCACAGTTTGAGAAACATTGTTGTATGAAGTTCAAAAGTATCTAAGGAAGTCCAAGACAAACATGTTAAACTTCAAAAGAGGATACCTTAAACATGAGGAGACTAGTAAAAAGGAACTAGAAAGGGAAAATCAGGAAGGTCAATCCAGAGTACATGAAGGTTTATTTAAAACCGCAGTAGCAGAAGCTCAACTAGAATGTACATTACAAAATAAGAACGTCGCCACCAGACCTAGGTGGATGGGGTCAAGGAAGTTTTAGCTGGGTGTATGCGTCAGACTAAGACTTGGAGCTGGTTCATACACACATGTGAATAGTACTTTCTTTGCTCTTCTACCACTTGATGTTGCACAGCTGAATGTGTAGATTGTCTCTATTGAAAAGTATTGTGCTGGGCTTGAGATGAAAATGGTTTTCCAAAATAATCTGTAGCAGCTTTTTCATACATCGCTTGATGCACCTACTAACAGGTAATGATGATGCTGAGCACTATTCACATGTGTACAGTGGCATATCTAGGGAAAAGGGTGTCTGTCCATGGCAAACCCTGAAATTGTGCCCCTGTCCAAATAGAGATCATAGTTGGGAACCCAGTCCTGTCCATCCCATCAAGTGAAAGTATTCAGCAGGCTCCACAGAGAAGGAGAGATGGGGGGGGGGAGCCAGCCCTGTTCCACCAAGTGAATTTCTGCAAACATCTGTGGATGCTAAGCCCCCCTTAAAAAAGACATGGAAAATAATGTTCTGTACCTGTGTTTGGCCTGCTGCCGCACCATGCAACAGTGGCCAGCCCTGGAAGCTCCCTCCTGCCTAGAAGCAAATTCCAGAACATTTTTTTTTTCTGCAGGCATTTACCTCTTTTTGGAGGTCCTTTACGACTAGTGAGAAAACACATCATAGGCTGTGGTGTGGAAATGCACCATTGGTAGAATATGGGTAAGTCCGCACCCAGCACCCCCTTTCAAGTGGCACCCAGGGCAGATGTCCTCACTTGCCACACCCTAGATATGTAGGATCTTGATATCACTTGATATGTAGGATCCCGAGTGGGTATAGCAATGCAGTTGATTGCTCAGGGAACTGAAGCAAATCTATCACAAACAGGATGTCAAAGTAAGCCAGAAGGGTGGCAGCCTCTTAAAGGAATCCATCTCATGTTTGTATAGCTTCTGATTTGCGCATAACCCACTGTAGGAGGCTTTGGCATAGAAGTAGGTTGGGACTCTTGGTGATAGACAGTATTGTGTCTATCGGCAACCTCACATTGGGCCTCTTCAAATGTTTGTTCTCTGTCATGGTTGAGTAGTCTGTGTGAAGACTTGAAGGAGCAGCCTTTAATCCCAATGCAGATAACACCTCTTGACCCTCTGTGGGTCCTGCACCTGCCCCCCTCCCCCACCATGAGTTGGCAGGGTGCATGTGGGAGAAAAAGGAGAAACAGATGGACTGATAGATTGGGCCATAATGTATCCTACTCTCTATCTTGGGGCCATGAGGATTAGCCAGAGCAAGGATCAGACTCCACAGGGAGAGAGAGATTTAGATAAAGCCTTAGGAGTCTTGGAAGTTTTCAGCACAGCCTGTGTCGGTGGAACCATCTACAGAGATCAAGTGGAGACAATTGAATGTACCCTGACAGTTAGGTTCTCCATTCATCATGGAAGTGAAACTTTGGATTGTGGTCATGGTAGGTGGCTTCAGGTATTTCAACAGGCATCTGCCTGTATACTGTAAACTTAAACCACCTCCTATCTTCAAAAGAAATCCAGGACGTTATGAAGGACTACATGATAATGCCGATTCCCTAATATCCCCTAGTTGCATTCTGCACTCATTATGTAGCATTACATGCATTTACTGAATCCTGGTATAAAAACTCTTTTATGTGCAGCATCTCCCCATCTTCTTGATGAGCCCCAGTTTGGGAAGCTCTGTGTTGGTGACCATAAGAACATCTTGTTGTGATTAGTTTTACGTTCTGCAATGGCTTTAGTTATACATTCTGTGAAGACGTCCCTCCCTTGGTTTGTCTCCAACCTAACTGTGGCTGTTAGGTTGCCAAATGGAATTTTGGGATGCTCTCAGGATTCTTAGAGTAAGAGGACTCCCACCCAAGTCCAGGAACCAACTACTTCCCCAGAACACATATTTCGGTGCTGTGCTTTAGAGAGGTCTTGGCTTTCTTGGGTTTGCCCAACCTTGGCAAAGAGAAATGTAAGAAAAGTTTGGCTGAACTCCCCAAGCAGCTTAGCATCTCCATATGTCACTGCTGGCATGCCACACTGCAGCAGTGGGACAAACCAACCCTCCCTATTGGAATCTTTCGCCTGTCTCAATTTCCATTATTCCTCCCCTCTCTCTGCCATAGTGACCTCGAGCTGGGCAAGATGCACTTCACAGCTCCACCATGACCTGTCCTGGGGCTAAAGCTTGGCTTGCCAATGCTGATACTTGGGGAGCTAAGCTGATCCTGGAGGAGGTTGGCTTCTTCTATCTCCTCTTGGCTTTCCAGACCCTTTCAGTTCTCGCACTTCAGGAATAGTAGCACCTCCAATCTCAGTGTTCAAACATTGAAGTCAAGCTGGAAAATTTGGCATTCTCCTTCTCCTAGTGGCTTTTGATTTCAACTGCAGATTGGCCATCAGCACCCTGCAGAGTCTGAAACGGGAGATGCTTCTGGTGCCATTGCTTGGCTTGGCAGTGTGGCGGTTCTCCTAGCTGTCTGTGTTCTCTCTCTCTCTCTCTCTCTCTCTCTCTCTCTCTCTCTCTCTCTCTCTCTCTCTCTCTC
>JAJKFI010000124.1:3165111-3193639 GCA_029204185.1 Lerista edwardsae | reverse complement strand
GAGAGAGAGAGAGAGAGAGAGAGAGAGAGAGAGAGAGAGAGAGAGAGACTGTTCTTTGAGAATAAAGTCTGCTTTCTGATTTTACTCCAGGAAAAAAAACTGTGTCCCAGGTACTGAAAGTCTGGGAAATGCTGATCTAGACCACATGCATTCTCTATCACACAGGATCCCGAGTGGAAGAATTCAATGGGACACAGGAGCAAATGGAGTTCAAATCCCTGCAGTGGTTTGGAGCCACAGTGCGATCCCACGGCAGTTCCATCCTGGTAAGCGTTCAGCTGTGGCATGGACATTAAGCCACTGAAATGATGGGTTGATGCGGATGCAGTAGTAGACACATGGAATACATGGTGCATGGGACACATGGTGTTTGCTTTTGGCTTCAGTCTCTTTCTTCAGTCCCTGGGATGCTCTTTTGAGTGGTGCATTCTGGGAGAGGGATTTCAGCTGGCTTGTATCCTTGATTGTTCAAATAGATGACTAATGTGAATGAAGAAAGTGCCCCCAAATAACAGCCCTTGTTATCCCAAATGCAGAAAATCATAGTGCCACTCTGCCAATCTAGGGGAGTCTTGACCCTTTGAAATGGGAACTGGATAATGACCTATTTATCTCATGACAAGGTTTATTACAATGCTTTTAAGAAATGTGGGTAGCTCCTGGGTAAAAAAAACAACCCTCCACACTTTTATTTATCTTTCTAGCTGCCTGATACATACGCATATAAATCAGGAGGTTAGGCATTGATCAATGTTGGAAACTCTTCTTCAGGCTGCAGTTGTAGTTTTAATCAGTGGTGGTCAGGCATGTTAAACTGGAAACAAACCTGTCTGGATTTGAATAAATCTTACTGATAATAAAATTGAGCTTTTTTTTCCTCAAAAGGGTAGGCAAGCTTCTCTAGGGGCATGTGATGTCCTTTTCTAGGTTCTCCCAGCCTAGTTTTTTTTTTTTTTTTTGAAATACACATGCACACACAGAGAGAGATTGAAGTTATCAGATGGTCATCTTTAGATTTTGGTTTAGGGTTATCTGATGGCTACTAGACAAATACCAGGTGCAGAATTTAGCGCTTCAAAATCCGTTTTCCTTCTTTTAAAGAAGCATCAGTTTCTAGTCCTTATGTCTGTCGGTTTCCCTTTTTAAAAATGAGAAAGCCAAGATTTTCAGTCTGCTTTGTCTATTACGAATGTCCATAACATCCCCATTATACTGACTTTTAAGAACAAATGGATCAAAATTGAGGTTGGGAATGTTTTCTTTGCAATTCAATAACTACCCTGCTGAACGCCACAATGTTGTTTTAAAGTCTTCTACTTTTTTAAAAACCCGCAGTCAGTGTAGTGGGATGCAGCTGAAGTAATAAAGGCAGGGAACAACTGTGAGTATGTGTATGCATAGTTTTTTTTTGGGGGGGGGGGTGGCGGATTCTAGTTGTACAGAGAAAGAATGATAGAGAAGCTCATCCCTCTCCTAGCGATTGCCCTGGCCTCCCTGGGATGCCCCACTTCTCACTTTGACTGTTTATGATTTTAGTGCCTGGAGTCCTTTCAACTCAAGTCACCCTACAGGGCAGTGTTTTCTAACCTGACCTATCTAGGTCAGGTTCTTTTTTCTGCATTAAAATTGGAGGCACACTTCACACAATACTCAGAAACGTATATAAACGTATGTATCAGCTCAGTTATTCCCTCCTATTGTTCCACTCTCTGCTTTGTCCAGTCTTTCAGAACTTGGGGATGAGACTATGCTTGCTAGGCAATGGTAAGGCTTCCAGGTTTCCCCTGCACCTGTGATCTGCAGCAAAGGCTGCATTGAAGATGCAATCCCAGAGTATCCTTCCTCCCTTGCTCCTAAGAAGCTGGCAGTTTCAGGGTAGCAGCCTGCAGAAGCTGGGACACCTCTATGGTAATTGCTGGTCTCACAGAAGCTACATCATCAGACCGTGGCAATATCTGGTTAACTCTACTTGAGAGGTCTTTAACCATAAGTCAGTTACCTGAAGATTGCTGAGCTCACCAGGCTGATCTTCTTTCCCTAGGCCTGTGCTCCCTTGTACAGCTGGCGAACAACCAAGGACACGCCCCAGCAGGAGGCGGTGGGCACCTGCTACCTCTCAATCAATAACTTTACAAAGTTTGTGGAATACGCACCTTGCCGCTCAGGTAACAGGAGCACTTGGGGGGACGACGTGCAGGTTGGAAGCATGAATAACCTCAAAAAGCAAAAGAAGCGCTCAATCCCTGTGCATCGTAGTCAGCCATTGGTTTGGGGCTCCCTGTTCCATAGCTGGGTCTTTGTAGCAGCACATCTGGAAGTTAAAAGTTCCATTTGGCCCTGGGCCAGCGCACAGTTGGCTTGCAAAGTGCAGCATGACAATGCCAGATTGTGCATTGTCTGCGAGGGAGGTGCACATAATGAAGACTTCTCATGAGCTGTACCAGGTCAGTGCCAGATGCACCACTGGCTGTAGTAGTATTGCCTTCCCCTCTGAAAGGTGACTCTGTTCCTGGGATAGATTGTGTGCTGTTTCCTTTTCAGGCGCTGCCCTGGGCCAGGACCGCAGCCTACTGCCACTACCCCCTCCTCTCCTCTCCTCTCCTCTCCCCTCCCAATTTGTCTGAAGCCTTGCTCTACTCAAAGCTGCTCTGTGAGCCCTTTGGAGCCTTACTACAGGTTTTTTTTTAAAACTAAAATGGGAAGTAATGCTAAAAGCCTTTCTAGAGGCTGTAGAAAGCCTCCAAAGGGCCCGCAGATGCCACACACGGCCTGCCTGGCTCTCGGGTGGGCCTTGGAGGCCAGGCAGCTCTGGTGGCTCTGGTGGATAGGCAGCGACTGACCCCCCTGGTCATCGTCCCCCATGCCCCTGTTCCTCTTGCCCTTCAACAGGTAAAACAAAACTCTCAAGGTGTATATACTCAGCATCACAAGATTCTAACATGCTTTGTATTGCAGTGTTCTCATTAGCGCAACACTGATACAGCTGTACTTGTTAGCACATTCTATGCTTCAAGTAGGGTTGTATTCGGCAGGTGACTGTGACTTTGCAGTGAGCAGAAGGTAGCTCTTGCGGATTACAAGGGTGTGATTGTGTGTATTAGATGGCTACAAAAAAAAATTTTTTTTTCTCCCTCAAGGCCAAGCTTCCCTGTAGTGGCTACTATTTCAGAGAAGAAAAGGTCCTGGTTTCTGCCTGCTTCTCTTTGTCCGTCTTTCTTGAGCTTTGCCCCCTGCATGCTGCCATGTAGGACATAGAACTCCTCATGCTACGGGCCTGACTCTGGGGGTGTAAAGCAAGACTTGTTTAAGGTTCCCAAACTTCTGATAGTGGAGGCTCACATGGTCACAGAATTAAAACTGGCAGCAGCCATCACTCCTGCACGTGGCCATGTTTTCTTTTAAAGGGTGCAAGGGTGAGGACTGCATTGAGCTATAGTTTCTGCAAGCCAGTTTGCAGGCACATAATGGCTCAAAGTCCTTGTTTGATTGCAGACTCTTGAGGCATTATCAATCCACAGCCATTGAATATAAGAGTGGGGGGAACACACTGGCTAGCCTCCGCACTGACAGGCCTGCTGGCCACACCCCATGGTTTCCACACCACCTTGCAGAAGTAATCCAAGGAAAGCCAGTCCCTCCTTGAGCAGCAATTTCCTCCATCCTTCCCTCTGCCTTTGATTCAGCAGCATGACCTTCACTCAGAGCTCACCTGGACCGCTTTTGCTTTAGACTAGGGCAGGAGCACTGCTTCTGTACTCATCCTCACCACCGTACTTTAACTCCACAGTGTACTCCAATCAGAACAGCACTGGAAAGAGACCAGAATTACTCCTTCTGGCTCCCATGGTTATGTTGTGGTCTTCCAGCATTTGCTTGCCCCAAGGGAAAGAGCCCAGCTTTTCCCACACCCACTTCTCCCTGTTTCTGATTATATATGGGAAGCAACCATCAGAGGATGGAGCTTCCAACAGCCTCCTCTTTCTTATGATGGGAATGGAGGCTTGTCTGAGAAGGTCTGGTACTGGAGATGTAGAGGGGAGGTTGCTTCACTGGCCAAGTTCTCCAGTGTCTAAACTCTTCTGCCCTCAGATTTCCAACCAATTCCCTCTTTCCCCTACCTTTTGCTGTTCTGGGAATCAGTGATGGCAGACAGGCAAAGCGATGATCATTGTTGCTTTATTAAAAATACAAACTAGTATAACAAGGCATAAATCCATTCATAAATTTCAAAAGCATTCAGTGCTGCATATGCATTATGTGTAGGGGTGTTTGAAAATGGTGTGTGTGTGTGTGTGTTTATTTTACTCAGCCCATCGTGTTCAGTAAGACTTGGGCTGTAGTGTAACCCTATCTTACTCAGAAACAAACTTCTCTACAGCACACTCCTGAGCATGGCTACTCAGAACTAAGTTCCATTGTGTTCAATGGAG
Organism: Lerista edwardsae; assembly: GCA_029204185.1. Classification (NCBI taxonomy): domain Eukaryota; kingdom Metazoa; phylum Chordata; class Lepidosauria; order Squamata; family Scincidae; genus Lerista; species Lerista edwardsae. Next base: position 3,189,209 of record JAJKFI010000124.1, on the reverse strand, counting down.
CTTACTCACAGGCAAGTGAGTATAGGATTGCAACCCTGATTACGTATCATCCTGCAACATTTCTAGTTAAGCCAAAAATGTAGTCCAGCCAGCAGCGCTCATTTGATTACGCTTATTCCAGGATTGGAAAAAAAAATGTATGAGTGCAGTGCATGTCGCCAATGTGTGTCTTTCTGTCCTCTCTAATGGAAATAGGATAAGTGAATTTTGGGCTTCAACAAGAGACCAACACTTGGCTTTCCATCATGCTATATAATAGACAGAACTTGCATTTCCTTCTAAAACTGTGTTATCAGAGTTCTGGCTGCCGTTATCGGATGACACACGACTTCAATTTCCTGCTGAGAACCGTCCCAGCCCATCCATGAGACCAGCTGATGTGGGTTGCATCAGTGGCAGATTGCAAGAGGTCCAAGGGGGCGGCAATGTCAGGGCAGCTTTCACCCTGAGGCGGCCCCCACCTCCCTCCCACTTGCCGCAGATGCAAGTCACAGTGATCTGCCTTCCCCCTTGCATGAGCAGGAAGAAAATCATTACCCCCCTTTACAGGAACAGCATGAACTCTCTCCTTTGTTCCTGCTGTCCCTGGAAATAAAACCAAAGGTCTTGAACTTCTAGGTTTGACACAGCGTGCGAGGAACACAGAAAAGGGTTTTGCGTTTTCTTTGTGTAACACAGAAATCATGTGCCGCATCAGGCGGCACTGATGTGTGCCGCATCAGGCGGCAATCCATGTCATGCTCCCCCTGGCTGAGATTCTACTTCTCTCCCAGAATTGCAACAGCAATAATTATTTTGCCTTGATGAGACTCGGGGCGCAATCCTAACCAGGAGTTAGGCCACCACAGTTACGCCAGCAAAGTTTGGCCAGCACAAGGGACACCGTAAGGCATATTTGGACCACTCTCGGAGTCAGGGAGGGTGGCGCACGTCTGTGTGCTGGCCTCTCTGACTCCGAGTGTGGTCCAAATATACTTTATGGTGTCCCTTGTGCTGGCCAAACTTTGCTGGCTTAACTGTGCTGGCCTAACTCCAGGTTAGGATTGCACCCTCAGATTAAGACTTTAGTTGAAGCGGGTTTTGTTTAGGGGACATAAAGGGGGAGAGACGTCAAGCTCTGTTTTGATCAATTGGTGCTTTAACTTGCCTGTTGTAGTTGGAGCTTCACATGCCCCTTCTGGACAGCAACAGTTTATTTACTGAGCAGATTTAAGAAAGAGCACATGAAATATCAGTAGCACATGTGGAAAAGCCTAAAGCTTGCCAGATTATGTTCAAAAACCACAGATAGGGAGTTGCCAGTGTGCTGTTTTGCTCCAAACAGTGCTGGGTTGCCATTTAAACCTATCTTCCCCCCTCTCTAAATTTCTACTCTCTCTTGTGTACCAGATCTGAATGCAGCAAGCGGGCAAGGCTACTGTCAAGGTGGATTCAGTGCTGAATTCACAAAGGTGAGTTTTTTTCATCTCTGATGAGGTGATGGGCAGCATGCTATTCAGTACTGACATTGGAAGGCAGGGATGGATAGTAACTTTCGGGATGGGAGATATAGATACCAAATAGGTGCTGGGTGGAGTCTGCAGTTCAAAACTGAAACTGACTTTGGAACAAAAAAGTTGCATGCAGAAAGTGATGCATCTTGCAATGATTCCCAGAAGTCTGATGTGCTCAAGGTGCAGCCTGCACTCATCCTTGGAGAGCTCTCATCAACTATGCATACAAGTGGTGGGGGTGGCATAGGCTGAAGCCCCCAGTGTGCAAATTTCAGAATGTCCCCAAACAAACGCTTTGTAGACTGCCTGCATGTCTAGATTATCCCAGCATCGCACAGAAAGTTCTAACAGTTATAACCAATATGCAATGTGTGTTCCATTATAGTTCGTTGCATGGATTACTTCTTGTTAGTGGTGCTGTAGTTATATAGGAAGGGTATGCCCTTGATTTATGGGGATTTGCTTTTTATCAAATGAGTACAGAAGCTGCACTGTGAGGGTATCTGGTTGATTGATATCAACCCCCTGTAAGGATGTCTACACAGCCCTCTGTCCCTTTTTGGACTGGCTGTGCCGTATATCCCCTGATGGTTCTGATGTCTGTGCCTGCCTGCCTCAGCAATGCAGTTAATCTAATCATATAACCTGCTAAAAGCATGCAACACATGGCATTCAGCTACAGCCAGTGGTGGCTCCTGTGAGCACATCGAGACAGTTTACAGAGAGGATGTTGGGATTATTGCAGTTCCATTTGTCAGGAGCGACCTCTGGGTTCGCTCCAATGGCAAGTGGATTGCAGAGAGAGGGCAGCGGATGAAGTGCTGAAGTTAGACCGGGGGGGGGGCTGGGTCCAAATGAGCACTCAGCTATGAAGCTCAATGAGTGACCACCATCTCTCAGTGTAACATTCCTCACAGGTAGAGTAATGAAGATACAAAGGGGAAAAGTGACATACAACATTTTGTTGAACATAAAGAAATGTATTAAGACAAAAGTTGAGACACCCTGACTCAGATGTGATCTTGGAATAATTCCTGTGCCTACTTTTCCTCTCTTTGCAGTCTGGACGCATCATTCTCGGGGGCCCTGGAAGCTATTACTGGCAAGGTGAGCCCCTTCCTGCTTCTTAACTCCCTAGTCCCAACACACCACACCTTAGGACCAAGTGTTCCTTGTCTTCCCTGTAACGTGGAAGACAATACACCAGGCACTCTGAACTTTGAATGAACTGGTCCATAGTCTGATACAATAAGGCAATTATTTTGTTCTTGAGCAAGAGCGCATACTTGGGATCACTTGCTACAGACTAGGCATGAGATCCCAAAATGCATTTTTGCTGTCTAAATTTCCAACATGTTGGTCAGTTACAGGGATTTTAGAAGCAAAGTTAGCCACACAAGTCAGCCCCCCCCCCCCAATGCAGAAAGCTAGCATATCCTGCAGAGGGCTTTAGCTTACCCTTCTCATTAACTTGCTTCTTTTCTACATGGAAGAATTCCCCCGCCCCCAAGAAAGAGCTTGCACATATGTACACTTGTCGCCTGAAGTAGTAAATGGGTACTCTCTGTATATGATTAGAAGTGTGGGGAATGGTCCTGTGGGGTCTGGCACTGTTTACAATAGTGGTGTTTTCTTCTGTCATGTGAAAAGCTATGAGCAGCCCTCTTGCAGCACATATCATAGCAGAGAATCAAATTACATGCCAGGCATCAGGGTGGGGAAATGAATGCTGACATAATGAACAGTGATGGTTCCACACCCACCGTAGCAAAACGCAGTACTGTAGGCGAGCCAACTGTTTGGCTGTTGGCTGGCAAATCTTTAATCAGGGTTCTATTTTAGTTAGAAAACGTCTAATAAACAAGTCTGAGGCTAGCAAGACCTTAAGTGGAAGGATGTGGCTGGAACTGAGAAGACTTTGTAACTGCTCAAGACTGCCTTGGGATTATGTGCCAAGAGGGGTCCATGGTCTTTCTCCAGATTAATTCTGTCTCTAAAGGTAAAAGGTAAAGGTTTCCCCACGACCGAATGGTCTAGTCGTGACCGACTGTAGGGGGCGGTGCTCCTCTCTGTTTCAAAGCCTGTAGAGCCGGCATTTTGTCCGAGGACAAGCTTCCATGGTCATGTGGCCGGCATGACTCTACGCCGTAGCACACGGAACGCCGTTACCTTCCCACTGAAGTGGTCCCTATTTATCTACTTGCATTTAGGTGCTTTCGAACCGCTAGGTTGGCAGGAGCTGGGACAAGCGACGGGAGCTCACTCCGTCGCAAGTCTTGAACTCCCAACCTTCTGGTCGGAAAGCCCAGCAGCAGCGGTTTAACCCGCTGCGCCACCACGTCCCACTATTCTGTCTCTACTTAACAATATATATAACGCCAAACCTGCACAAGCTAATTCTGAACTTGGGCTTGGGTTTGGTGAACTAAATTGACAGCTGGATCTTATATTTGTTTACTCTTTAAAAAGTCGTAGTGTTCTCAGTAGAACTTACTTCCAGGTAGTTGTGTGTCGGATTGCAGTTGAAGGGGTCTTCCCCAGCCTGGCAACCAAACGAAGTGTGGGTCTTTGTTTCTGAACTATAACTGTAAAACTGCCATTATACTTACAATGTTGCAAGCCAGGGGGATTTCCTGTGCGCATGTGCGTGCAAGATGCAGAACATTGACAATGGGACTGAGTCGGAGATATATAATGATTGCAGAATTCTGAACTCTTTTTGTCATCTGTAAAATGGCCACATAACCAAGCCCTAGCTTTTTGCTCCTTCTCACATGGGGACATTGGCTTCTGCAATCTGTGCCTCCCCATGTCCCCTTTCCCACCTCTGCGGCTTCTCCCGCCAACACATTCAACACGATATTTTTCTTCAGGCCAGGTGCTGTCAGCAACACAGGATGCCATTGAAGAGTCCTATGACCCTGAATATTTCGTTGTGGACGTTCGAGGGCAACTTGAGACCCGTCAAGTTCATTTTGTTGCTGATGACAGTTACCTGGGTGAGTGTCAGGCGGGGGGGGGGGGCGGGCCGGGAAATAGAGAGGTTGGAGATCTTTTGTATCTCAAGGTAATGTCTTCTTATTACTTTCATACATCCTATGCCCCCTGAATGGGAAGCTCTGAGCCAAACTTGTTACCAACTTAGAAACTGAATTGATGCTGCCGAGAGGCCCAGGGTTCAAATGTGCCCCCAAAAGTTTCTATCTTGCCCTTATTCCAAAGATGCATGTGTGCGTTTATTTCTTGATTTCATTTGAGGGCGCAATCCTAACCTGGAGTTAGGCTGGCAAAGTTAGGCCGGCCAAGTTTGGCTGGCACAAAAGACACTGTTAAGTATGTTTGGATCACTCTTGAAGTAAAAGAGGCCAGCACGCAGATGTGCACCATCCTCCCTGACTCCCAAGAATGGTCCAAATGTGCTTTACAATGGCCGTTGTGCCGGTCAAACTTTGCTGGCCTAACTTTGCCGGCCTAACTCCAGGTTAGGTTTGCACCCTCAAACCCACCGTTCTTCCAATGAGCACAGAGTGGCATATATGACTCTCCTTCCCTTTTATGTTCCAAACAACCCTGCAAGGTCAGTTGGGATGAGAATGATCAGTTTTGGTGAGTGGAGATTTGAAGTTGGCTCTCCTTGTACTAATCTAGTCCGTACACCGCACTGTGTTTCTCTTAGTTTTTTCCAAGCAAAGACTAAGGCAACAGCTGTTTAACCCCCTCTCTGCCAGGGTGAATGACAGGAGGGGTTCTGTAGGAGGGCTTCAGCCATTCACTCCTGCAAACTAGCCAAAGCACAGGCATCCAAGGGCTCTGCCAAAGTCTCTGTGGCTGTTTGCAATGAAGGGCCTTTTGCCTCCCTCTTTGCTTGTGGAAGAACGAACGAGTGGGCTGAACAAATGTTGTTAGCCCTCTATTCATTGCCAAATTCAAAATACCCTCCCTATACTATCTATATAAATACCTAGTTGCTAATCAGGGCCCTGATTAGAGGGTACAATCCTAACCTGCTCTGGAACAGGCACGTTTGTCCCCTTATCCCAGGTTAGGTGCCACCTGCCCCGATAGGTCACCTTGAGTCTGTGCCTGCTGTCTAGCAGGCACAAGTCCAAGCATGCCATGTGGTCTGAATTGGGGCCACGTGGCCCAGGGACAAGGGTTTGGGTGTGGGCTCCACCCTCCTCCCCAGGCTGTCCTGCCCACCAGAATGCCCTCCTCCAGCGGTGTTATTCAGCCGGAACGCTGGGCGGGACATCCGGGTGATCGACAGCCCGCCCATTGCATTCCGGAGCGTTCCGCCATTTGCGTAACCAATTACGCCGCTTGCGTACGGTACGTAAACGGCGTAACGCTCCGGAACGCAACGGGTGGGCTGTCGATCACCCGGATGTCCAGCCCAGCGTTCCGGCTGAATAACACCACTGCCCTCCTCCCACCCCTGGCCGCCCCCGCCCACCTTCCCCCCCATCCAGAAAAAACCCTACACTGGCTGAAACTGGACTGGCTCAGGGGTGGCTTCCCTGCAGCTCGCTGTTGCGCAACTGTGTCATCACAGCTGCCTGCGTTGGCACAGTACGCCTTGCGCTGACACACACGAGCAAATGGATTGCGTCGGCCGAAGGGAGGGTGGATTGCCCTGTGGGAGGTGAAGCACAGATTCCAGATTGCTACAGAGAGGCAACATACTCGGCTAGACACGGAGCTGTTAATTTCACTTCTGTTTTTGTCCTGGAATCTGTGGTCCTCCAGTAAGAGGACTGACGTGTCTGGTGGATGGAGTTCACCCATCACGAATGCAGTGGCCTAATCAGCAGGTCAGCAAGGACAGTGGCTGAATCACCCAGGAATTCCCTTTTCTTACAGACGGTTGTTGTTATCTTAGGCTAGCAACCCTACAATAGCAACCTCTGAAATTTAACCATGACCTTTTTTTAATGGTTTGCCTCTGTTTCACCTCAATTACAAAACTGTCGTGCCTCATCGTGACATTTTTTTGTGAAATCATCTTTCCACAAAAGTACAAGGGTGACATAAATATTGTGACCCCTTTGGTCTCCTGTATGAGGAAGGACTTTCCCTCCTTTAAATATTCAGTCTGTGGCCACGTTGCTGGAGCAAATGGTCAATGCGTTTCCTGATTATTATTTTTAATCAGACTGTCCCTTTTGTTTTGTTCCTAGGTTATTCTGTGGCTGTGGGTGAATTCAGCGGAGACTCCACTGAAGGTACCAATGGGCTTAGCAAGTGCAGGCAGTGATGGGAAGGGACAGGTGAATGCACTGCTTTTGAAGAGCAAAGAACCAGGATTGTGTATGCCCCATGCCCAAGATGCTCAGATTTGCTGCATTCTGAATAAATGATACACCTCAGATTGGCAAATGTTATATCATTCTTCCAAGAGGATATGTTTTCAAACAAATTGTCATTTTTTTTGTTCCTTTTTAATTCCAGATTGGGGAGAGAAGGTTGAAATGAAGGGGGAGTACATTTACAAAAACAATAGGACCCAGGTTGATATGGGGCAAGAATTTTTATATAAAGCGAAATTCTTTCCCAAAACTCCTACCCACTTGCCAGGGAGTTGTTGTTTGGTTTCTTAATAGTCATATTTTGAGCATGTGTATGCATGTTTCATCTTCTACCATGGGACCAGAAACTAGCTTTTTTCTCTACCTGATTCCCTGTTTTGTACTATACAGATGGTGCCTGATCATCTGCAAATATTTCATCCGCAGATCTGATCAATGCAGGTCCCTTAATCCGCATTGAGCCCTGATCAGGCCCCACCTAAACCCTCAGAATGTGACCAGAGCATGTTCTGAGGACTGGGAAAGCCACACAGGGTATCCCTGGCCCTGAGAATGCCTTCTAAGGCGTAATAACATCACTTCCAGTCCCCCCGCCCCTGAAAACCAGAAAGGGGGAAAAAACGGATTGTTTTTGCCTTAGAACTACCCAAATTGTGAGTCTGTTATGCTTTTAGATGACATCTATATAGTCATGACCCGATTTTTGGTGTTTGTGAAACTGACAAGGTAGCTTAGATTATGTGCATCAAACAACATGCTGCTTTGGGCAACAGTGCTCCCCCCATTGTCATTATAGTCAGAGGCTTGAGTGGTTGGCAGAGTGAAACTTTTTTTTAAGGTGGTCCTGATGCTAAAAATTTTGGGAACCTCTGCCTTAGAAGGCCACACGCACCCTCCCCAGCTCTCAGAACACCCTCCAGACACTATCAGAGCACTGCTCCAGTTGCATTCAGAGCGTCTGTCATGCCTGACCTGCAGATTTGCTTATCCACAGGTTTTGGCATCCATAGGAGTTCTGGGAATGGAACCCCCACAGATGCTGAGGCACTACCAGTTCTCTACAATTCATGGCATGCTTCCACCTATACAGATCCATGCTGGTGCTGATGGCCTTGTTTTTCTTTGCTTTCTTGCAGACTTCGTGGCTGGTGTCCCTAAAGGAAACCTGACATATGGATATGTAAGAGCTTTCACTTTCTGCCTGTTCTCATATTTTTGTATGTTGTACTCTGCCTGTCCTGTTGCCCTTGCTTGCAGGTTTTGTACGTTTTGGTTTGGGTTCAGGCTGTTTTCCTCCTTGGTGAGAGCTCCTGGGGTCTTGAGAAACCACTTCCTTCCTTTTGTCCTGTCACCACTTCAGAATAACTGACTACATCCTCCTCACAACATCTGCCACCTTTCTCAATCAGCAAAAGAACATAGTGAGGCCTTCTCAATGGTTGTCCCACAAACAGGGAAATTTGTTCCAGTGCGGACTTACCAAAGCCCAAACCTGAGCAGTTTTCTAAAATGCTGTATCTACTTTTTACTTGGACACTATCTGGTGGTTGAGAGATGCCCCGCCTCTCTGTGTGTGTGTGTGTGTTTACTATGTATTTTTTACTATGTACTATGCCTAAATTTTACTATGTACACCCCTACTTTGTCATTGCTGAGCTGCACATTTACTCTTGACCCCACCATTGCCATAGTCGCCAGTATTTTTCTAAAGAGGAAGGAAAGGCAGAGGCCCCAAACCCAACAAATCGAATTTCTCTGAATCCGTTTCACTGCCTTCAAGAACAAACCAATGATGTTGCGGGTAGGACTGTAGGTTGTACTTCCCTTTACCTCAAACATGTGACACAGCTTCATGACCCATCTTCCTTAGTGCTCTTTTGCTTGGTGACCTTGCTCTGACCTATATGGTAGCCCACAGAACACTCCCAAGAGGAACCACAGCCGCCAGAGTGATTGTGCCACTGGCACCATGTCACCCACACTTTCACAATCTGACAATCATCGCTTTCTCTTCTTTTTGCATTACTATGGAGTTGTGGGTTCATTAAGATGATGGTTTTTTTTCTCCCCCCCCCCATTCTTGGTTTAATGCTGAAACAAAGAACAGAGAAGACAGATGGAATTCTGGGTAAAAGTAGGTACCTTTTACCTCAGGGGCACTATCCCCCTACTCCACCCAAGTGATCCTGGAATGTTAGCCGCGTAACTGGAGAAGTGAAAGTGTCCAGTCATAAAGGGAGTTAAACCCAACCCCCACAAAGGATCGTAGCTCAGCACCCAGACTCCTGTTGTAAGCCCAGCTCCAGAAATGAAGCGGAGTATAGTCAGGGCAAAGCCCATGGGGCTTGGGAGGAAGGAATCCAGGATTCTATTTCCATTCCTGTCAAGAGTACCCTTTAGTGCCTCAGCATGAAGCTAAATGCCTCTGTGGAAGATACTCCCTATGCATAAGCCTCAATTTTTTCTTTTGTTTTTGTTTTCCCCAGGTCACAATTCTAAATGGAAGTGATATTCGGTCCCTCTACAACTTTTCTGGAGAGCAGGTAAATGGCTGCACTATCTACACTGAAGAGGGTTTGCAGTAGTGTGCCAGGCTGGGCCTATGCCCTGAATAAAGGCCACATATCCTTCAAGCAAGAGTCAAGGCTCTCCCCTATTGTACAATATTGATGCTGTTGCCACCATAGAAGCCCTTTGTTGGCTTGAACTCTTTTCCAGGAAAGTAAGGCCAAAAGAAGAAGCATATGATGGTTGCTAAGCACCCATAAGCTTTCTTGGGCCTTTTCCTTTCCCCTAGACCAAGCCTTCAGCTTATCTAGGCACTGAAGGGAGGTCTATGTCTGTGCCATGGTTGCATAGGAGAGCAAACAAAGTGCAGAATGTGCAGGATGAAGAATTTAATTGGCCAAGAATCTCGGGTTTCATTTTGAAGCAAGTTTCTAGCCCTCATGGGCATACAGATATGCTTGGAAACATATGGACAGTAAATGCCTGCTGACATCTCAGAAACCAGAGGTCGCCTAAAATTTTCAGCAGCTTGGGATGGGGCTTCAGTGCCTCGCTTTACCCAGTGACTAGCAAAATGAGAATAAATTATTAGGAGGAATGCCTTTCTTTGCTCTATAAAGGAGATACCTTAGCTCAGCAGCAGAGCCCCCAGATCCCGTCACAATGGAAAGGCGGGGCATTCCTTCTTTCAAATCAAATAAATGAGTAAATCCTTGGCATATAGAATGTCCCAGGTTACATTTTTGGCATCCCCAGATTATACTTCCAACTGGAACTTTGGAGAACCGTTGCCACTCAATGGCTGCTAATAGGAAACTGAATGGACCAATGGTCTGACTCAGTATAAGCTGCATTATCGACTAAAAGAATATGGAAGCTTGTCACGATTAGGATGAAAGTGAGTCTGAGGGGCATTCAAGAGTACATCTGTGGACAGTTCCTTTTCCTGCTCCCAGAATGTCTGCCACATAATGGCATTCTTAGCCTGACCACTGCCTGTCATCTTCTCTCAACAGATGGCCACCTATTTTGGGTATGCTGTGGCTGCCACGGATGTCAATGGTGATGGGTGAGTGTGAAGGAGAGAGGACCGAGTCAGTGAGGGACGGAGTGGTGGTGGTGGCCCTTTTTAACATTAGAAGAAGTTTGGAGGAGGAGGTGGCGGCGGTGGTGGTAATATGACTGGATATTATCACTTGGTGATTGCCAGGCAGGTGTTGGACATGAGGGGGAACAGAGAGTACCAGCGGGGATAACTGTAGAAGGAAAGGCAATGCAGATTCCGTGGAAGCAGGACAAGGCTGGGATTGTGGCCCTGAGCACCTAGGCCCCCTGCTGCTTCCAGAAAACTCCACCATGTGTGTAAATGCCAGCATCGAACTGTGTCGCTTCTCACACTGAAGATGGTGGTTTCTATCTTTTTCCACTCCCCTTTGCAGCCTAGATGACTTGCTAATTGGTGCCCCTTTGTTCATGGAGAAAACAGAAGATGGACACGTGCAAGAGGTGGGCAGGGTCTACATCTACCTGCAAGAGCCGCATGGCATGGAGTCCAGTGCATCGGCAGTCCTTACAGGTCACCAAGAGTTCGGCCGCTTTGGCAGTTCTATTGCCCCTCTGGGAGACCTCAACCAAGATGGCTACAATGGTATGGAGACCTGATGAGAGTGGGAAGGAGAGGGGATGAAGAGAAGATAATATTCCTGAATGTGAATGCGCCTGTGTGCGGAAAACTGGAATTATATAACATTTTTGCAAAATCCACATTTTGCAAAAATGTTATATAATTCCTAATGGACAAAAAGTCCATCAGGGCCATTTTTTAAATTAAATGCTTGTCCTTCCTCAGGACTTTTCATGTTGACAGCAAAAGTCACCAAAGAGATAATTAGTTCTAGCCTTTTTTTATTTTAAAAAGGTAAAGGTAGCGCACGGAACGCTGAAGTGGTCCCTATTTATCTACTTGCATTTAGGTGCTTTCAAACTGCTAGGTTGGCAGGAGCTGGGACAAGCAATGGGAGCTCACTCCGTCGCGCAGTCTTGAACTCCCAACCTTCCGGTCAGAAAGCCCAGCAGCAGCGGTTTAACCCGCTGCGCCACCACTTCCCTCTTTTATTTTACAATGAAACAAATCTGTATTCCACTTGAAGATACATTTTCCAGAACACTCTTAGCTGGAACACACTGAACTGGGTCCAGAGAACTTCACGACAGGTTGCCCATGTCGTTGCAAACTGTTGGTTGGACTTGTGTTTCTAGAACAGCAGAACTGTTGGACTTGTGTTTCTAGAACCGCAGAAACCCCACTCTGTGTGACAAGCCTCTTTTAAAACTGAGGAAAGCTTGACAAGCAGTTTCTGATATGGCGTGAAGCGCTGCCCCTAAAAAAGAAGCAGGAAAAATTTTACCTGTAGCTCAGAATTGCAGGACTATGAGCAACTTTTCAACATTGGGTCTCCTGTGCCTTTTTAATAGTTGTGTCAAAGAAGAGTGTTTAGACAGCAGCTGCTCTTCAAACCCGTATCTTGCTATGATATTGCAAATTGTGCCTGCTGAAGTCGTTTTATCATCTCAACTAGTATCATTTCAACTAGTTCATACCTTATGAACAGCACTGATGTTGAAAGGCTATTCTCCCTAGTATGTGTGGTCCACTTACATCCCATTGCTGCTTTGGAGTCCCTTCAATCAGTCTCTAACAACTGCCTGTCACAGCCCACAGAACTGAGGTTGAAACTGTGGAATGAACGCAAGATTAGGATTTTCAGATTTAATATTGGGCACTGGAACGGTGGGCCAGGTCAGACAGATAGGGAGAGAAAGCCTGATTTGGCTTGCGGGGGTGAGACTCCCCACTCTAGACATAGCGTTCATACTCACGATAACATGGATTGGTTGTCCTTTACATGGACATATCGTGTAACATAATTGGAGTGCTTAAAGAAGCATAAAAGAGTATTGTGTTTTCCTCCCACTTTTTCAATGCACATTTATAGACAAAATAGGGATTCTAATTACTGTATACGAAGTTTAAAGTTTTCTGAGTGCTAGTGTCTCCTCTTAAGCGTATGATGGAATAGGAAAACCCTTGGTGTGATCTTACTGCCATCTACTGACGGATGTTCTAACTTCAGCTCACGCAGTGTTATCTCTGCCTGAATCCTCATCTTGCACTTTCTGAATCTTTGGTGGCATCAGCATGTGAGAGGGCAGCCTGAAGCTGAACGAAACCCGCTCCTTTGGCCAAAATAGCTCAGCTAGGACAGCAGTAAACTGAAGATCTGAAAGCCCCTAGTATAGCAGTTCCCAAAGTCCTACTCAGACATTGGCAACGCACTGAGTGCTTGTGGGGGCAGGGCCTGGGGCTGCAGGGTGTCCTGATGGCACTGCTGCTATCATGGTGCCACAGGACACCCAGGGGCTGTAGCACTTACCTGGGGGTCGCGCTAATATCTGAGGGGGTCTAGGAAGCCTGCAGCCTCCTCAGTGATGCAGGAGAAAGCCCCATTTTTCCTGTGACAAGCACTTCCTCCTGTCATGTCGCACAAAAATCAGGGTGTTCTTCTGCATCACGGAGGCCCACAGAGGCTGCGGCAGGCCTCCCAGACTCCCCCCCCCAGACATCAGTGTGACTCCCAGGTAAGCACTATAGCCCCTGGGTGTCCCGCAGTGCCACGATCGCAACGGCGCTGTCAGGACACCCATAACTGTGTCACTTCCCTTAAGAGGGAATGGCCCAGTTTAGCTTCCCAATGGTGGGTCGCGACCCGCAGATTGGGAAGCACTGCCCTAGTACATAGAAGAAGAGGCTTTAGAAGAGCTGCCTGGCTTCTAAGGAAGGGAACCCACAGCGAAGGGGGAACACATACTTTGCATGCAGAAGATGCAAGGTTCAGTCCCTGGTATCTCCCAACTAAAGGGATTTCTCTCTAAACAGGCCTGAAAAATGCATGAGACCCTACAAAGCCATCACACAGTATCAAGCTGGATAGGCCAATTCGTAGTGGGCCAACCAAATAGGGATCACTCCTGCCTTTGCTCCCATGACATCCTCCCCAATGATACAACCAAAAAGGCGGACTGTCCCAAAAAGAGAATGTTGAGCCTCACAAGATGGTTAACTGCAGTTTGCTGCTAGTCATTTGCGGGTGTCCCGATAGTGGCTGATCACGCATTTGCTTCATTTCAGAGGAATAGAGGCATGTTAGTCCGTTGCATGACAACATCAACAAAGATTCTTGTGGCATAAGCAAACATATTGTCTGCTTATGACATGACAACAGATTACTTCATTAGAATTTTTATATACATTTTTTTCTGAGCAATTCAGAGCAGTTGGCAAAAATATAATTTAAAAGCTAGCCAAGTTATGTTAATACACCCTCAAACAACAGCATGAAAACAACACTCAAGACAACCTGTCACATCCTGTTTGCAAACTGAGATTCAGCATCTCGGTATTCTAACTGGAAAACACATCTCCATTTCTTATTTAGAGATCATGCAGGAGTCCCTTCCATTGGTTTATGACAGTCTTCTATATGCAGTGCATAGTTTGTCCTTCGATCTCCTTTCAACCAGTCAGCTCCACTCAGCTGAAATAACTCTACAAAAATCAGTGCTGACCCTGGTGTTTGTTTCTGCAGATGTGGGCATTGGGGCACCATTTGGTGGCAGTGCCCAGCAAGGGGTTGTCTACGTGTACAATGGCCATCGGAATGGGCTTCACCCCAAACCTTCTCAGGTGTTGCAGGGTCACTGGCCAGCTGGCCAAACCCCTGACTTCTTTGGATTTGCCCTGCGTGGAGCCAAAGACTTGGATGGAAATGGCTACCCAGGTGAGAGCTATACCTGAAACAGCATTAAAGACTTGGAAGGCAACAAAATGCAGTGCTTATAACTTGGCAGCAAAGCACATGTTTTGTGTATGTAAGATCACTAGTTCAGTCTCTGCTACCTCTAAGTTACAGTCAGAAAGGAAAGAAAGCTCAGTGAATCAGAATATTACGCACACAACAAAACGGTACACCATAAATTCTAAGTAAATATTATTTGTATGCCCTTATAGAATAGATAGGAGACCTGTAGGTAATATTCTTACCAAGCAGGGCCAGCCTTAGGGCAGTTTGGCCAAATTGGGTCCTGGAGGGCCCCTCATTGGGGCCCCTCATTGGGACAGTGAGCAGAGCAGCCACAGCTGGCACCTTGCTCAGTAGCTGAAGCTCCAGCATGGCATCTTCCATGCCAAGGCAAGGCTGATGGGCAGAGCATTGCTGCTGGACAGCCCTCCCTCCTGCCCGCCTCTGAGCCTGACTGGCTTGAAGTCTGCCCCCTTGGCAGCAGTTGGCGGGGACATCACTGCGGGTGCCCCGCTAATGCCACATTTCCTGCTGAGTAGGGAAGCCCCACAAAAACATTTTGCATTGGGCCCCGCAGCTCCTACGTCTAGTCCTGCTGTCAAGCTTTATACATAATGGCATTCTCCCTTTGGCATACGGTGGTGGTTTTGTCTCTTAGGTAGCTGAATGTGGTATATAGTAGCTTCCTATGACAGAACAATAGAAGAGGGTGCCTCAGAGCACTCCCCTTAATACTGAGAAATCACAGCAATTCTGATGAATTAGTTGCAGACCACAGGGAGGGATATTCAAGCAGGCTGGGGCTCATTTTCTAAACACTGTACCTCTTTAGAAGCTAACATCTGGAGAAGTATCAAATATTACAGTGAGACTTTTTGCCTATTGAGATTTCCAGTTCTTAGTTGTCTCTCTCCTTTTCTCCCATAGATTTGATTGTGGGGGCCTTCGGAGTGGACAAAGCCATAGTCTACAGGTAGGCATGGCAGAGAGGGATAAGGTATGGGAATGTAAACACATCTGTTCCTTGTTTGGGAGAGGAGACATCAGGATATTTAATTCTATTTATTTACTTGAAAGACTTATGACCAGCTTTTCCATCAGCTGAGGTAGTGAAGCTGTTATAGGGTGATCTCTCTCTGGTGTGGTTTCTGTTTGCTTGACCACTCAGATATGCCAGATTCACACAATGAAGTTATACCTCCCTGTCTTCTTAATTACCTTGGAAATGTACAATGGGCCAAGGAACGTGGTGAGCTAGGGCCTGGACTATTCCCAGGACCTTTTCCACTGGCCAAAAGTCATAGAAAGTTTTTTATCACGGGAATTCACCCAACAACTCTTGGGCCCATTCCTGTGACTCCAGACTATCTGGGGATTGTGGTTGATATGGCTGGTTGTCTATCCCTTGAAATATTTTGGGCTGATGGTGTTTGACCAAACCAGTTTACTGTGCTTCACCAGTTGCAGAGGAGCAATGGTAGGAGAGCAGTCTGCCCTTCTTCTGGTGGGTAGCTGGAGAGCCACTGTGGTAAACAGGATGCTGGGCTAGATGGGACGTTGGCCTGATCCAGCAGCATTCTTCTTATGCTCACCAAATTTCCCACTGATGTTGGCTCTCAAAAACTGTGTGGGGATACCAGAGAACTCTGGGACAGAATCCAGTGTTTCCAGACCCAAGTTTCTCTCTCCCTGGGAATACAGATGCTAAGCTATCAAGACTGGCGGGAGCAGATGGTGGCAGTTTGGGATTCTGCTCAGCTGATGTGAAAATACTGGAAGGGTGTGTGTGACACTGATGTAGTTGGAACAGTTCACTCTTGTTCTTTGGCCCATAGCCTTCATGTGATTTTTGGCTCAAGATTTGCTCCCCCTGACCTAGACGGCTAAGAATGGTTGCTTCTATTGACACTTCTCTTGCAAGACCACCTCTTGTGTGTTTTTGTCCATAGGGGCCGTCCCATTGTCCATGCCAGTGCTACACTTAGCATCTTCCCCACCATGTTCAACCCTGAGGAGCGAGCATGCACCCTGGATGATGGCACTCCTGTTGCCTGGTGAGTGAACCTAGTAGTGTGACACTTTATGGCAGTGGTGGGATCTGTCGTCACACGGAGGCTACTTTCAAGCGGACTTTGTGTGTTAAAAATAACAGGCAGGCCAGCCCCGTGACTTCCAGATCTGCTTGGACTAAGTGGAGGTTGGAACGGCCCCTCAGCTGTGGCAGGGATCACCGGGGGCTTATTTATAGTCTTGAGTTTTTCAGTTGCTCAGCAACCGGGGAAAAGGGAGGGGGGTCCTGGCTACCTGCCCAACCTGGCTATGAATTGGGTGATTGTAATAGGCTCGTGACCCAGCTTGGGACCACATGGCTAGGAGGAGAGGCTGAGTCAGCCAGACAGTCCCATTCCCCCGTCGGATGTTGCTGCTCTCCTTGCTGTAATGCTGTATCAGAGACCTTGTCTGGCTGCCTTGTGAACAGTCTTTCCCCTTCCTGCCCAGAACTGTGAGTTCACAGGTCTGGTGCATTGTGGGGGTGGTGATGTCGGCATTTTACTTAGTGCATTCTTGGAACACCTGGCCCAGGTCACCTGCTCTAATCTGCCCTCTGTCCCACTTGATAGAGCCAATAAGGCCTGGTGCATCTTTCCCACAAAGACGTGTATATAGTTGCCAAACTTGGCATTCCTCGTTGTGTCTCTAGCTTCCCCCAACCTTTGCAACATGATCTTTGAGTAGCGTTAGGGTTGTGATGCTCCTCAGATTTCACCTTTCTCATTCCACCCTTCCTGGATTTGCTGAGCAAAGCTGCGTTGAGCTCTAGCTGCTTTAGGGCAAAACCTGTTCTGAGCGGTGGCTCCTTCTGGTTTGCACCACGCTAAATTTCCTCTTTATTATATTGAAGTGCCTTCCAATAATCCTCATGTACTGAACATAGGAAGCTGCCTTCTGCTAGTCAGACCCTTAGTCCACCTAGCTCTAGTCTCTCTAGTATTCTAATCAAGGGTCTTCTCTAGCACTACCAGCAGGTGCCAGGGATTGAACCTGAGACCTTCCGCTTGCCAAGCCTGTGCCCTGTCACTCAACCTGGGCCTGTCGATGTACAGCCTTAATAGTCCCATTTTATCGATGGGGAGCTGCAGGTGCTCAAGGCAACCCGGAGAGAGAGCTAGACAAGAATCTACACTGAAAGCACACCTGTTCAAGTCTAACGCTCTGCCCACTAGATCACACTGTCTTCCACAGGTTTCTTATGCTGGCTCATTCTTCCCTCCTTTCTCCCATCTCAACAGCATCAACCTGAGTTACTGTCTGAATGCTTCTGGGAAACATGTACCTGACTCTATTGGTAAGTAATCCGGGAAAGGGGATAGGAGGAAGAGATGTATATGGGGAGGACTCGTCTCTTACCGGGAACCTCTTCTGCCACTTGCTCCTCTTTGCCCATATCGACTGCAGAAAGCTGTGGCAGAATTGGAGGTGTTGGTGGCAATGAGGATAATGATTTTAGCAGAGCCCCCCCCAAACTCATCCATAGGCCCAGCAGTTAGCTCCAGAGCATCATATTCATCACAGAAGAGCCCCTGCCCTGCTCAAGACCTCTTCCCTTGCCCCACATAAAGTCTGTGGAGACACAGGGGAGGAACAAAAATGAAGAGAACTGCACCTTCCTTCCCCTTTTTAATGTAGAGCATCTAAGACGGAGGGAATTCTGCAGAGCCTTGTTGCGCTACATTGTGATGATGTGGCTAGTAAGGTTTTATAACCTTTCCTGCCGGGATACTGATTATTGAATTTAATATTGAGTTCTTAGTGTGTTGTGATGTTATTTTGAGGTGTTTTGTTCAAGATGCTGTTATGCTTGACGATTTTTATGTTTGATGATCATAATTCACTTCAGGCAGTTTCTTAATAAACCAGGATCGAAAGTGTGTTAAATGGCTCATCAGCGAGCACAAGGGAAAGCTAAATTCCATTTTTAAAAAAAATAAATCTCCATTTTTGGTCTTTGTAAAAAGCAGTTAGCAGTGCAGCCTTTATACTTGCCCACTCAGAAACAAGTCCCATTGTGCTTGGATGGGCTTACTCCCAGGAAAATATATGTAGGATTGCAGCTTAAATTTCCTGTGGAAACTTTCTCTCCCCGTGTGTTCAGAGATGTCTTTCTCAAGGGTAATGATGCCATCTTGGCATAAGCTGCTCTGTTAAGCCAGTGAGGGCTGTAAATAAAGTCTCCCCATTGTTTTTCTGAGGAATTGTTCAGCAACAAGGACCTCATATAGCATCATACTGCTGTTTCTGCTATTTGTAAACAGTTTTATTGCCACTGCATGTTATGCTTTATGCTTTTTGTATTATGGATGTACTTACAATATTTGCAGGCCTTTGTCCTTTTATTACCTTTGTATTTTAATGAACATTGCAAGCTGCCCTGGGTGACCTTTCTGGAGGAAAGGTCCATCGTGGGCTATAGGCAATAATGGATTGTGCAACCTCCTTACAAAGGTGGTGGGCTACTTCAGAGTACCGGGTGCAAGGGAGTGGCAACAGGATGCAAGCGTCTTGTTGTCTCATGCCTCCCTGGGGCATCTGGTGGGCCGCTGTGAGATACAGGAAGCTGGACTAGATGGGCCTTTGGCCTGATGCAGCAGGGCTCTTCTTATGTTCTTATGACCCATTATTGGGGAGGGGGGAGTATAAGTATTTTAAATCACTAATGGGGACTGGCTTGGAAGTCTTGGTGGGCAGTGATCCATGTTCTTGGGGCACAGTGCTTCTGAATCTCACTTGGCACCACCTTCTCCCTCTCATCTCGGCAGGGTTCAATGTGGAGCTGCATCTCGACCACCTCAAGCCCAAAGGGGCGGTGAAGCGAGCACTCTTCCTGCAGTCCCACCAGCCCCACCTGGTCCAGACCCTCCAAGTCCGCAACGGTGCCATTTCTGAGTGCCGCGACTTGAAGATCTACCTCCGGGTGAGTCATATGTCAATGAGCTGTGCCCCTCTCTTGGAATGTACCGCACTGGCCTCCCAGAAACACCTGGCTCAAACTGCATCACATCCTTCAGAGTAACCATTAAGTGGTTAGAAGGAATCTAGTAAGCCCTAGGAATCTAGTAATATAAGAATCTAGTAAGCCTGCGTAAGTTCAGGACACAATCCTAACCCACTTTCCAGCACTGGGGTCAGGGCAATGCAGCTCGAGGGTAAGGGAACAAACATTCTCTTACCTTGAGGAGGCCTCCGTGATGACGACTACACTGCAGGATGCAGCACATGCCCCATTGGCACGGCTATGTCAGTGCTGGAAAATTGGTTAGGATTGTGCCCTCAGTCTCCTTAACAGGAGACTGCTTACTCTTAACAGAGATCCTGATTCTTTCAGGCAGGAGGTCATGGGAAAGATTTCTGCCTCACACTCTGGAAAGCTGCTACCAATCAGCTTTATTACTAGAAGTTCTTATCTGCTCTCATAATGCTGCTGCAGGGGTACGACTGGATATGCACCTCTCTTTCATTGTCCCTGTTGCTTTGCTGAAGAGCCAGAAGGAGATCTGAGATTCTGCCTGGCATGGCCGTAATGCACCTGTCTCCCCTTCTCTCTAGAACGAGTCTGAGTTCCGTGACAAGCTCTCTCCCATCCACCTGTCGCTCAGCTTCTCGCTGGATCCAGAGGCCCCACCAGATGCACATGGTCTGCAACCCATCCTCAACTACCTCACAAACAACCACATTGAGCAGAAGGTACAGTGGATGGCAGGAGTGGAGAGGTGCCCAGTGGGAGCTATGTGGGGTCAATTGGAGAGTCAAGCTCAGGGCCCTTGCCTTACCTCCTCTCGGTCAGCAACAGGTCATCGCTGAGGCTAGGAGGAGCTGCTGGCCATGCAGTGGGGATCGTTGCCCTCTCCCACTCCTGGATCTCCTGTTGTAAGAAGCTCCATTTTTATGAGTCTGCAACCCACATTAAGTCTTCTGCTTGGCAATGAGGTGCTTGGGGGAGAGAGAGAGGGCGTGGCTGGGGAAAGGAGGCAGCCTTCAGTAACTGTCTCTCAGGATACTTACAAAGTGGCTCAAACAGATAAAATGAGAGAAAGATTCCAGCATGGGTTGCATATGTTTCTGAAGAATATTATTCCTGATGCTTCAATTTTGGGTGTAGGTGAGGTGGGAGGAATTATTCATGGTGTCCATGATCCTTTTTGTGCCACCTCCCACCTTGTGAGGCATCATGAGACTGTTGCAAATGGAGAAAGTTTCAGTGGGTGGGGGACTTGCAGAAACAAGGAGGAAAAAGTCTCTTTCAATGACTCAGCAGATAGACATTGTGTGCCCTGGAAAAGCATCTTCATGGTCACATAGACTCATGCATTTTGGCTGGCCAGCTGAATTATTTGGAGCTTCCTGGTCTGCTGGCACAATTAGAGCATTCATGTGATTTTGACACATTGGGGACTGGATTGCCAGGCCTTGGAAGGCTGCAGCTGGCTTTTTGGTCCCTTCTGTCTCTTAGTGTTATAAATGGTATCCTGCCCAAAATCTTTAGGAGAGGTCATTAGCCAAATCTAGGTCATCTTAACCCTTTCAGTACAGGTGAACAGGCAAAGAAGTACATCTCAGATCTGACCTGCTTTCTCTGCCAGGCCCAGATTCAGCTTGACTGCGGTGAAGACAATGTCTGTGTTCCCGACCTCCAGCTTCGAGTTTTTGGGTAAGGTGCTGCTCTGCCTCCCAGTACTGCAAGAGTATTGCTGAGTGACTGCACGCTACTTTCGTTTTGAGAAGGCAGGAATGTAGTGTTGCTTTCTACTTCTTGTCCATATGTCCTGATCGCTTGCCTCCTTCCAGTGGTCTAATCTTCTTCCACTCAATTATTCTTCCTTCTCATCACATCTTAACAGCATGCATGTGCACATACACACACATACACTCACATATCTTTGGCCTTGGCATGTCTCTCACCTTCATTACTCAAAAGGCCTCACTTTTAACATTTTGCTTTCCTCTGTTGTCATTAAATGGGAATGTATCAACAACAAAAAAAGGTGTCTCGTGGCTCCTCTGAAGGATAATGTATTTATTGTGGTAAAAGCATCTTATGCACTGGGTTCTAGTCTGTGAAAGATTCTGCCACAGTCCATCTTACTTTTGTGTTTGCTGTACTGGACTAACCTGACTGCCCCTTTTTGAATTTGGCAAGAGCCTTTGAATCAGAGGAGGTTTCATAGAAAGATCCAAAAGGGGGGATTCAGAACTTTGGCAATATCTCCCCCAAAATCTTCCAAGCTAGGAGGTGGCCCATGGCTACTTCTTTACAACTAGATTTACATGACTTACAGCTCAATTCTGTCTATATCTCCCTTAGATGTAAGTTGCACTGAGTTCAGTGGGACTTACTCCCTGGTAAGTGTGTGTAGAATTGCAGTTTAAATGGTGGATAAAGCAACAACGAAAAGCGCACTGGTGCAATGGATTGCACATCTAGAAATGCATTGAAACTGCATAGGTAGATGTCAATATGGAGAAAGGAAATCTTTCACAACTTGTTTGAAAGCGTTCAGAACACACGTTCTTATGGACTACATGGTTATGAGCAAATAAGGCACATACAACAAAAATGTTACATGGAAGAGGCGCTTTCCACATAAATTTTCATGAGTGCAGAAGTGTACCCTAGAGGCGGGATCACAGCAGCCTCTCCCCCTCCTCTTCGGTGCCATTACCAGCAGCTAGAGCAAAACAGAGGCTACGTTGGCTATGAACGGCCACAAAGAGGCGGGGGAGGGGCTGCTTGCAAAACTTAGTGCTGTGATCATGACTGTCTAAATCCAACACTTTTACCTCATCTATAGAGTCAAAACAGACTGCAGGCATGTAGATAATGTAAGACTATTCCATGAAAAAGGAATAAATTCTCATCAGTAAATACAGGGAACACATGTAGAAATAACATCTGACAGTCCCTTTTCTGCTGAAGCTCTGGTTTCTGCTGTGATGGATGCGGAAAATTGCACTTGAGGAATTACTGTTGGAAGCTCAGTAGGGCAGTCGGTGAAGTCCCAGAAGTTTCTCTCCTAGCTCCATTTCCAAATGGCCACCCATCATTCTGCAACACTTCAGTGGTCCCATACAACATGTTTGTGAATGTGTGTGGAGAATCGGGAAGGGCAGAGCCAGGAAAGACTTCCTTCTAGCAGAAGTGTGCAGCTTCTGAGGTGTTGAGGCCAGGAAATTTTAATCCCCCCCCACTTCTTCTCCTCCTTCTGATCCTTAAGCAAGTAGTCCCTTTGCCTGAGCTGGCACCTCCCCCGCTCTCATCTGCTCCTCTTCAACCAGACAATTCCTTTGCTGATGGGAAGGTGGCAGTTGAAGCTGAGCTTTCCCTGCTCCTTTTTCTTTTGTCACTAGCACCTCTCTGGCAACCACTTGCCCAGATGCACTTCTTCCCGCTCACGAAACCTCTGCACTAAGTTTTTGAGTTGCAGTTGCCCTGGCTGATTCACAGAGGTACACACATAATCCCCCAGGATACACACAAAAAGCAACGCACATAATTCTGCAGGTTGTAGTAGTTTCAGCGTGTGCTGCCACCACCACCTACTTCCCCACTTGGCCCTTAAATTTAAATGGACCTTCGTCTTTATGAGGGTAATGGGATCACACAAGCAACACTGCACCTAGGATATACATACCTCAGACTTCCCCATTCACCCTACCTGGTGCTGGTGGGTGAGGCCCTGCAGAATGGAGGCCGTCATGTACAGCATCAGGGCTGTTGCTGGCACTTTCTACCCAGGAACGACTCTCCTGGCTGTTCCTGGGGCACTGACTCTTCAAGTGTGCCGGCTTATTGAAATGAAAGCTTTTCCTGTGAGGCATTGCCTCTTGGTCCATGCAAAGCCAATGCAGAAATGTCCAATGGCGCCTCGCCTCATGATTTGACTTGATGCATGCTATGGTGATGGCCACACCAAAATTATAATTTGACCCTGGGAATCATCCTTGCATCTAATTAGTGTCTTAGGGCGTAATCCTAACCAGCCTTCCAGCATTGACATAGCTGTGCCAATGGGGCGTGTGCTGCATCCTGCAGTTGGGGGCAGTCACGGAGGCCTCCTCGAGAAATCGGAATGTTCGTTCCCTTACCTCAAAGCTGCATTGCCCTTACCCCGGTGCTGGAAAATTGGTTAGAATTGCGCCCTTAGTATACCCCCCCGCCTATTCCCACAGGCACCAAAAAGGTTAATTTATGGTGTTGATCAGGGCTGCAGGTCATGATGCTAGGATAGTTGGTAACTCATTAAAAGGAGAGCACATTACTCTTGTATACTTCATCTGTTTGTTCAGCTAGAACAAACAGGATGATCTGATCCATGGACCCATTTGCTGTTTGTGTAGGATGTTAGCTGTTCTCCTTGGAAGAAGGATTCCTCTTTGCAAAGATCATGCCAAAATTCAAAGATAGAAAAATAAAATGAAAATAGAAGGAAAAAAACTAGTGGCCACTTGAACACAACATACTCATAGGCAGACAAACAGCATAAAATTGACACTCACCAATAGAAACATCCAGTGTCGGCTACTGCCTGTGGAATGGGCATGCATGTGGTCACAAACATGCCATAAAGCACATTGTTTGCCCCAGCTAACTGGGCAAGAGGCACTTTTTCAAGTGGTGTCCTCTTGTATTTAGCAGGGGGAGAGCAATTGTCCCTCTTCACCCCAGCACAGTGTCTTCTTGTGGCTGTTGCTGGTGGTGTTCTCCATTCTTTTAGATTGTGAGCCCTTTTGGGACAGGGAGCCATTTAACTTTAATGTTATTATTTGCCTGTAAACCGCTTTGTGAACTTTGTGTTGAAAAGCGGTATATAAATACTAGTGATTGATTGATTGATTGATTGATTGATTGATTGATTGATTGATTGATTGATTGATTG
>JAJKFI010000124.1:3138090-3165101 GCA_029204185.1 Lerista edwardsae | reverse complement strand
TTGATTGATTGATTGATTGATTGATTGATTGATTGATTGATTGATTGTGGCTGCATAAAGGTCAGTGCTGCCACCAGGAAGGCTTGCAAAGGCAGGCCTCCAACTTTGCTAGTGTCACCCAGTGATGCAGCTACCGATGGGGTGGGGGTGCAGCGCTAATTACCATTAGGTGTGGAATTCCACCTGGAATTCAATGAAAAAACCGGAGTGTAATGCCTCTATTCTAGCAAAAGTTATGGCCAAAAAGGTAAAAACCAAAAATAAAACTTATTTTGCAAAAGTTGCGGTTTTTAAATTCGCGGTTTTAAGGAATAATAAATACCATCATGCTGTATATCATTGGATGCAGAATTTCACCAGGAATTCAGTGACACACACACACACACCCGGAGTGTAGTGCCTTAATGCTAGCAAATGTTATGACCAAAACCCCCCACAAAATTGCCGTGGGGGGGAGTGTAAAAAAATTAAGTAGCCCTGGGTGCCAAATGCCCTAGCTACGCCACTGGTGTCACCCGCCAATTGGGGTAAGACAATGAGGAAGCATGGGTAGATGGGGGGAGGAGTTTCTGGGCGGTGGAGAGTATGGCCCAGGTGAGTTCAGACCCAGGAGGGGAGGGGATGGCAGCAGAGCCTGCTGCCAAATCCTAAACACACCCACATGGTGCCTGAAAGCACTAACTACACAGGCTCCTTGAGCTGGTGCAGATCTGAGTAGCCCCAGAAGGTCTTCCTAGTCCAGAAATGGGATAAGGGATGTTCCCTTACCCCGAGGAGACCTCTGGCTGCCTCCCTGGCCCTGTAGGATACAATGGCAGCCATTTTGTTGCCACTGTACTGTTGCACCACCAGCCGGGATAGGATTGGACTGCTAGGCACACTCCTATCTTCTTAAATCAGCCGTTGCCAAACCCTGCGACTATTGTGTTATTGAAAAAACCCGACCTGAGCAGCATTTATCTAGTATCCTGTTGCACATTCTGGGATGCCTGAGCATAGATGCGACTGCCCAGAATGTTCCCGCCACCACAACAGCTTGAAAATAGAGCTGCGCTTTCATGGAACAGTAACCACCACACACAGGGGGAAGGGAGGGTTTGCTAAACCCTGGGATTTGGGGACCCCTGTTTATATTCTCTTTGACTCACCAATTTCTTATTCATACTGAGAAATGAGTAAGAAAATACGTTGTGATCAAGGGTGATCCTAACAGGAACAGACCAGCATCCATGTCTTAGAGATTTGCTGTAGATTTCTTCTAACCATGTTCAGGCACCCCAATGTTCTTTTAAGCACTTGGAGAAAGACTCAATCAATCAATCAGGTACTTATATACCGCTTTTCAACGTGAAATTCACAAAGCGGTTTACAGGCAAATAGTAATAATAATAAAGTTAAATGGCTCCCTGTCCCAAAGGGCTCACAATCTAAAAAAAGGCAGACCACCAGCAACAGCCACTAGAAAGACTGCGCAGGGGTGAAGAGGGACAATTACTCTTCCCCTGCTAAATATGAGAGGAACACCACTTGAAAAAGTGCCTCTTGCCCAGTTAGCAGGGGTAAGAACTATGCTAAAGTAAGCAAAAGGTGCTTTTTAGGTCTTTCATCAGCACTTTCTATTTTCCTATCACATTCTCTCAGGAGTTCCGCCGATAATGTTTTAAGAAAACCACAGCAATGCTTAAAGCAAAAAGAAATGGTCATTTCAAGTTCTCAGCATGGCTAACCAACCTCATTTCCCACAATCACATAATCCATAACAGTGCAGTACAATATATTTCCCAACCTTAGATTTGCTTTATTAAGTGATAGAACTGGGTGAAAAATGGGATATGAATAGAATAATACTTATATATGGTTTGGTAATTCGTTCAATAATAAATTGATTTTATTACTTACCTTAAAAAAACATGATTCATGTTAATTTTAATACGACATGACACTACTTTTGTTTAATTTTATGTTAAAATTCCCTAATTCCATCTCAAAAGGGGTTTTAGGCAAGTGCTGTCAGCTGGACTTCTTATAACATGGAAAATGACTCCGTACCTTTCCTTCTTCCTTTCTTGATACTTAGAAGACTTCAGTTTATTCAGTCCATTGAGGTTGTGCTAATTTCCTGTTGTATAGATAACACTACACATCACTAATTTAAATAAGGAAATGTTAGTTTATTTTTATTACTAACCTTGCGCTCAGTCTACAGACACATATTTCTTTAATCATTGTCCAAGTAATTGGGAGCTTCTGTCTCTGTATCAAAAAGTTTCACTAAGTAAAATGCAAAATCCATTTTGTTACGAAAAATCCTTGATATAAATCATTCTCATAACCCTAACAGCATTTACAAATCTGCCCCTATAAAGCAGAAACTTCACCTTGAGTTGCTAATTTCCAACAGGTCTTTTTTTGCTTTCTAAGCTTCAGGACTTCCTGTTCCCAGCTGCTTCTGTAGTCTTTTGATGCCTCTGGCTGCTCTTCACATCCTTTTGTGTATACTTGGTGGCAATGCTCTTCTTGGTTAAATCATTAATTTGTGTGTCCAGTTGATGAGTGTTCCTATAATGTTCTGCCAGTTGTTGAATCTGAAGTTGAATTTGAGAATTGGCCAAACAGAGCCAATTTCTCAAAAACGCTGTTGTTGTTTGTTGTTTTCCTTTTTAGTTTTATAATAGTGGGACAGTTCCTTCATTTTGATTTTTTTTTTTTAGATTTCAAACCACCATTTCATGAGCTGCCAGTAAAAGTATCTTGGGAAATGCAGCAGTTTTGTCACATCTGTCAGAACAACATATTTTGTTTCTTTTGTTTCTACAGCTTTTAGAGCACTGTCAGCTGGAAATATTTTCTGTTCAATCAACTTCACTGTATTTAACTAGGAATCACTCCATATCATGCTTACCAAAGAGTTCCTGAGCTGTTAAACAACAGATCTGGATATACTGTAGTTGGGCTGGCTCTAGGAGTGGCAGGGCCCAATGCGGGGCATTCCTGTGGGGGGCCCCCACACTCCCCACAGGATCCCCCACTCACCAAGAAGAGCACTTGTGGTGCCACACACAAAGTGTGGCACCTGGAAATAGTTGGTGGTGACAGGACGATGTCACTGTCAAGTGCTTCCAGGAGGCCTGTTTTGGGCACTTCAGAAGCTTGGGCAGTTGAGAGGTCCCAAGGTAAAGCTGCCCCACTGACCTACAATCCTAAGAGATCCTGACTGCAGCAGCAAGCAATATGCTCACTGCACTGGTACAGGGGGGCACCAAAGCGCGGGGCCCAGTGTGATGACGTTGGACACACTGGCTTAAGGCTGGCCCTGTACTGTATATCATTGCTCCAAAACAAGAGTCCTTAATTCTTTGCTTCTGGGTTTTAGCAGAAGCAATTCAAATCCTTCTTTGAAAGAACCTACCTCCTTGTGGGTGGAGAGCAGGGGCGGCCCATCATTCCTTTAGGCAAGGTGATGTAGGTTCCATCAGCAGTGGATTGCAGGGGTGAGATGATAGCAGATTCAAAGATGCCTTTCACTCCAAGGCTGCCACTGCCTCCCTCCAGCCCATCATTGGCACAAGCCACATCTGCTTCTCACCAGCTAAAAGCAAGCAGAAGGTGGCTTATCTGCCCTGTTGCTCCTGGTACAGTTTCCTCAAACACAGAAGTGCAGGACTTCCAGCTTAATTCACAGGGACCATGCGAATGAAGGAGTGCCTTCGTTCATGCAGTCCCTTTAAATCAAACCACATTTTCCGCAGTTGAGGACACCATGCAAGGAATGTAGTAAGTGACTGCCTTTAAAAAAATGTGCAGAGATGGTACATTCAAGGCAGCATCAGGCAGTGTTTTGGGTGGCACCACCTCTGGAAGAGTGCTGTAGTGCTGGTGATCATGCCCGTGCTTATACATACGCTTACATTCTCTGTTCTACTCAATATATCATTTAAGATTTAATTTTTTAGCACAGATTCATTTAAGTCTTAGATGTGAAAAAGCACCCTGAGAAGTGGCCTGCAATGGGGGAAGTGGTGGTGCACTCCGTAAATGGCATGCCTGAATCTTAGCTTCGGTCAGTCATGGTCTGTCTTCTCACGCTTTCTGGTTCCACCCCTTTGCAGGGATCATCAGACTGTCTATCTGGGAGATAAAAACCCTCTGAATGTTACAATCCACGCACAAAATCAGGGTGAAGGTGGCGCTTATGAAGCTGAACTCCACGTTATTATTCCACCCGAGGCACACTACATTGGGGTTTTGCGGAACCATGGGGTAGGTACCCTGGGAGGTTTTATTTGCATGCAAATGGGTGCTCATTGACAACCAGCTGGTTAAAACTCGTATGATTGACTAACAGTGCAATCTTAGGCATGCCTACTCAGAAGTATGCCCCATTGAGTTTAATGGGACTTACTCCCAGGGAAGCATGTATAGGATTGCAACCTAAAATTCCTTTCATCAGTTGACATTATGAACATTTTCTGTTAGAGAACCCTCTCATCTCCCTTCCTCTTAGAAGACCAATCTCCAGAATTCACCAAGAAGAACGCAAGGCCATTATACCAGATTTTAATGTGCCTAAGCCCTTGTCTTCTGCTTTCCCTGTAGAAGTCCTTTACGGATGGAGGTAGGAACAGGATTTTCCCATGCTGATTACACTTGCTCTTCGTCTTTTCCCGTAGAACCTATCCAGCTTGAGCTGCAACTATGACACAGTGAATGACACCAGTATGCTGATCTGTGACCTTGGCAATCCAATGAAAGCCGGCAGCAGTGTGAGTGTCTCCATGTCTGCCAGGGTGGGAGTTCTTGTTTGGGTGGGCAGTTGTGGCATGGACATTGGGTTGTAGAACCCTCTTTTTTTTGTACTTGGTGGGAGAGCCTGTCATAATATAATAGGAGAAATAAGGTACCCAACGTTCCAGCCAAAGTTAAGGGCAACTTCACTTGGGGAGAGAGCCGAAATGGTGGGAAATAATTGCCTGTTGCGGTGGAAGTGGGAAGGAGGAGGAAAGTAGACTGGGTTGGATCGATATAAAAATAGATAATTTTGGGGTGATCCATCTGCACTGCTTAAATTACAGGGAACTTGAGAACCCCGTGGTTTCTAGTGATAACACGCTTGGGATGTACTCTTGCACTGCCCCTTTTTCTACAATGTGCACTTGTAGTCAGGGAAAGTGGTAGAAAGCAGGCTGAAGGGCACAACTACTAACATCTCTCTCTCTCTCTCTTTCTCTGCTGTATTCCTTTTAGCTTTGGGGCGGCCTCCGCTTTACCGTGTCTCAGCTCATTGAAGCTAAGCAAGTCATCGAGTTTGACTTTCAGATTCGCAGGTAAGAATGTATGAAGGACTCCCCAGTGCCACCTGCTCCCCTCTTTGCTGTCTCATGGTGACTCCCAGTCAGTCAGGCACAAGGTCAGCAGAAGATGGCTGTGTGTTCCATTGTAACATTTGTTCAGCTAAGTCGTGTAGCCTTAATCCTATTGCCCCTTTTGTATCTGTTCAGTTATTCCTTGATGGAAGTTAAGGCAGAATATAAAAGTAATCTCAGGAAGTATCCCACTGGTAACTGGATGGCTGCATCATGTGCCTTCAGACCATGTCGTGCTCCACATGTAGTTCAAGGATTGTGAGTGAGCTGGAGGTCTGCTGTCTCTTTGCTCCAAAGTAGAAACATTCACATTGGTCTTTCTCACTCACTCACTCACTCATCTAGGCTAGTGGCTTCCAAACTGTGTGCTAGAAAATTCTGGAGTTCTTTTGAAGAGTACCAAGAGTTCTGTAAAGGAAAAGAAAAAAAATTGGGGGGACTCGTGTTCCCAAAAGAGAGCCTCTACTACCAACTACTACCAAGCTTTCCCTGCAGTGCATAACCTCAGGAAATATTGCGATGAGTTCAAGCAGTAGCATAATGGTAAGGCCCAATAGATCTGAGAGTGGCCCTTAAGGATCTGACTCTGCAACCAAGAATGTGCTTTGGAATCCTCTGCGATTGGCAGGTTTTGTAGGAGAGGTTCCTCCACCGATGACAATTCCCTGAAGGAAGGGAGGAAGCTTGAAAAGGACTCAAGAAAAGAACAGGAAGCAAGATCCTGCAAATTTGAGCCTGCAAATCCGGTTAACTCCTGATGATTCAAGGAAGTGGCCCAGGCAAAAACCAACTGGTCTGACCAGATGGAAAATTATTTCCCTACCCTAACTCTGGAAATCAGCTAGGATCGTTCGGAGCCAATTTTTGATCAAGTGTACCCAAGATTCCAGAGGGAGTTTTTATAGGATCTTGTACTCCTTTTCTTTAAACCCAGCGGTGTTGTACCTATACTAGGCAACCTTTACCTTATTGTCTGCAGAGGAAACCCTGTATGTCTGCCCTGGGAACCCTGGCACTTCTGGAAGATTCTGGAAAGTGTTTTAGGGCACACTTTCAGTTTGCATGGGAGTTTGGCCAGCCATGTTGGGCCTCACCTTGCCCCATATTTATTTATTTATTTATTTAAAAGATTTCTATACCGTTTTTCTTAAAACCCAAAGCACAGTACAACAGAAAATGGACATATAAAAACATCAGAATAAAACATTAAAGTAAAAAAAACCCCTCACTAAAACAATTTTTGAAATAACAGCAATAAGAGAGCAGATTAGCATGTAAAATAATGTGAAAGCAGCATAAAAGTTAAGAAAGGATTGCTAGGGTGAACCTCTCTCATCTAAGGCCAGACGAAACAGATGGGTCTTCAAACCCCACTGGAAACCATATAATGAGGAGACTGGCAGTTATTTCAAAGGCATGCTGCCACTGTCGAAATCCCCCTGGCTTCAGATGGCAGCAATATCCTAAGAAGGGCTTTCTGATTACCACAGGGAATGTGCAGGGATATATGAGGGAATGTGGTCCTTGAGATATCCCATATAGGATATCTATGCCATCTAGGGCTTTGAAGGTCATCACTAACACCTTGAACCGGGCTTGGAAAGAAATGGGCGGCCAGTATAGCCGTTGGAGCAACAGTATAACAGATTCAGCATGCCGAGCCCCAGTGACCAACCAAGCGGCTGCTAACTGGAACTAGATGTTAAACAAGGTGGGGGACAAGATCACTGAGGCACCCCGCACATCAATGGCCAGAGAGCCAATCATGTGTTCCCTCTGTCCCGCCATCTGGGTTCGATCTCAGGAAGGGCAGAATCACTACAAAACACCGCAAGCCGGCCAGCCAGTCCAATAGTACACCATGGTGTTGGTGGCCATGAAGGGGCCCAGTAGGACCAAGAGGGACGCATGCCCCCTGTCTAGTCCCCAGCACAGGTCATCAACCAAGGCAACCAAGACCATCTCTGTCCCAAACCTGGCCTAAACGAGATTGAAAGGGGTCCAGATGTGGATTCAGAGTGTAACCTGGAACATCCTCAATTCTCTGCTGTGGCTAAACATTGCAGAGAAAGACCAGTAGTGATGGGCCAAGTGCTTGCAGGTAAATTAGTTAACCATTACCGATCTTCTCATTAATCAGCTGGTAAGCTTCCAGAAAACCCTACTGATTTTCAAACACACTACAAAAAATAACTGCTTTAACGCAGTGGATGTTCATGCAAATTAAAATAGATTTTGTTGTACATGTAGGTTGATAATTTCCAGGACCCCTGGAAACGTATCCCAGCAATGCCCCATGCAATGAACACTCACCTTACAGTGAAAGCCAAAACAGGCCGCCTATATTCTGACCTTATCACACATCAGCCTGATTCTGTTGTTGTTTGTGTTTCTCATTGCAATAGCTTTGCATGTCCCACATGACTGTATCTGCTTCTCCACAGCAAGAACGCAAACAATTCCCATAGCGAGGTGGTGTCACTCCCCCTGAATGTTGAAGCTTCCTTAGGTCTGTCCAAACGTGGGTAAGTGTGATCCTTCTGTCCACTCTTGTGTGATACTGTTTTGGAAAACAGGCCTTCAGGGGTACAAACCTACCTTCTCGTATTGTGTGGTGGTGCAGTGCAGCTGTGTGGCTCATTGGGTCGGGGTAAGCTTTAATGGAAGAACCTTGGAAAATTCATTGTCACCTGAAAGGGAAGTTTGTACCCCCAAACCTGGGGAAGAATGCTAGAGTGCTCTTCTTATCTCCCACCTGAGTCCTACCTGACCCAAAGGTCAAGCATAGAAACTGATTGCTATAGGGAAATATATTGCTATTGTGACCCACCAGCCTAGGAAGCACTGGGCTCTAGCCCATTAAGGGGCAGGGGGGCCACACAATCCCCAGGAAGCCGGATGTGGCTTTTAGTCACAATTTTTAAATCATACAATTATCATAACATAAATCTAAAATAGAAAGGTACGTGGTGGCGCAGCAAGTTAATCCGCTGTTGCTGGGCTTTTGACCGCAAGGTTGGGAGTTTAAGACTGCGTGATGGAGTGAGCTCCTGTTGCTTGTCCCAGCTCCTGCCAACCTAGCAGTTTGAAAGCACCTAAATGCAAGTAGATAAATAGGGACCACTTGGGTGGGAAGGTAATGGCGTTCCTAGAGTCATGCCGGCCACAGGACCACGGAAGCTTGTCCTCGGCCAAAAACGCCAGCTCTACAGGCTTAGAAACGGAGATGAGCACCGCCCCCTACAGTCTGTCATGACTAGACCATTCGGTTGTGGGGAAACCTTTACCTTTACCTTAAAATAGAAAGGTACGCTCTCTGATGCAGTTCCCACCTCTGCCTCCAGGGGGACCCAGAGGGAGGCATTGGCAATTCTGACTCCTAAAGGTAAAGGTTTCCCCACGACCGAATGGTCTAGTCGTGACCAACTGTAGGGGGCAGCGCTCATCTCCGTTTCTAAGCCTGTAGAGCCGGCGTTTTGTCCGAGGACAAGCTTCCGTGGTCATGTGGCCGGCATAACTCTACGCCGTAGGGCAGATGATTTCTGTTAGTGTATGGATGAGAGATTCACATGAAAAAAGAAACTCTTTTAAGGACGTCTCCTAGCACCACCCTGTACTATGCTGACTGTCACCCTGTTGTGTGCTTGACAATAATATCAGCCCCTTGTAATCCTTTCAGTAAATGAAACTAGAATCTTCTGGAGTCAGAAGGTCACAGATCTTTAATATCAGATATAATATGAAGACATGGCAGTGGAATATAAATCTAGAGCCATCCCCTGTGGTTAGTCCTTATGTTTGGAAAAATGGACTTTGGACAACATTCCTCCAATTACCTGAGGCACTATTCAGCTGCTTCCTCCACACCACTGTGGTGCTTCCTCAGGCATTGCCTGTTAATTGTAACAGTCTTTAGTTTTCAATAACGTCTCCTTCAGTACCACATAGTGGAGAAGCTGGTTAAAATGGTATATTTTTATTGGTGAGATTGGTAGCCTTTGAGATTTTTCATCAGAATGGGAAGAGAGCGGAATCCTAGGCAGAATAATAACCCAGGGCTGAAATCCTGTAGACATTTACCTGGGAGGAAGATACATTAAACTCAGTGGGCCACACTTCTGAGTAGGTATGCGTAGAATTGTGCTGTAAGTTAAAAAGTGATACAGTTTTGTGCTGGTATTTAGCTGCTTCTAACGGTGAAAACATGTTAGGCAGTGACATAACGACCCTGCCTAATGGAAAATCTTGGGAATCAAGCAAGTTCACATACTCCTTCATTTTACTCTGGTGCAACAGGTTTTCCCCTCTGTCATTTGGGACTTACATGGTTGTCACTATTACCAGATACTGAGCTGAAAAATATATCTCACTGATGGCAAGTGGGACTAGGGGAAGGATCTGAATTTGTGAATTGCCTGAGATAGAATTTTTAAAATCATGGTTTTAATGCCATTGCTGCGCCAGGAAAATCGATGCTTGATTTTTGCCCAGATGGTTTGAAAACCTCCTTAAAATCCACTCTGCTTTTCCTGCTGTCTGAATGCCTCATCTGCTCCTTCCACAGAGCATCCATGCCAGACGTTGTGTCCCTCCCAGGGTCTGGCTGGGCTCCTCCAGGCCAACAATTGCAAGGAGAGCAAGAGGTCGGCCCTGGTGTATACCATGTCTATGAGGTGGGTGTTGCTACTTGCGCAGAACAGGTTGGTTCGGTGGTGGGCCGTGCATGGGTGGGGGGCACTTCTGCTTGAAAGCAGGGACCAGCTGCATCTTGATGTGGTGCCCTAAGGGTTCGTGCACCATCCCTGGGGTCTGAACGAAATGTTAGCTTGGCAAGCCCAATTTTCCCATCTTGCATTTGCCTTGATAATGTGAGTGGGGCAGAGGGAACATATTTCAAGGAGATTTGGCAGTAGGAAAAGTGCTTAATCTCTCACACAAGTACTTAATTCTCAAAAGTGCTTAATTCTCCCTTGAGTATTCCCCTACCTACCACCTTAGCCGTTCTTCCATCTTCTGGGCTTGCTTCCGGTTTTGAAACCTGACTTGGGAGTGTGGAACAGCTAAAATTGGCTGGGGAGCGAGGACATTTCCAGGGGAGGAGGATCCGTGGGTAGGCAGGGATTTAAGGTCTCTTGTGCTGCCTGCCAAATTCCCCTGCAAATTCCACCTACACATCTCTTCTGATAACATGGAGTTCCAGCTTGTACGTGCTCTAAATATAGGCTGAAAGAAACAAGAAGTTCCTCTCCTTGCCCCCTACTAAGAAGTCCTGAAAAAGTCACATAATCTTCCTGTACTTAAAATGGTTTGTGGGGGCCTGTTCCTGCATTAGGGTGAGCCGGGACAGCAGCTTTGCCAGATCACAGAAAAGAGGCATAGCCAGAAGCAATGTGTAATTTGCATATTTTTTTAAAAAAAAATTCTGCTCCTGGCAACTGCAAATCTTACTATTTTTGCATAGAGTCTTTACTGCAATTTTTCCCCTTTGCATAAATGATTTGGGTTTTGCTAGTCTCTGGTTTCTGAGATTTCAGTACACATTGTTCTTACACTTTCAAGCATGTCTCCACTGCCCTGTGGATAGAAACCTGCATTAAAAAACCTGGTACACAAAAGATTGGGAACAGTTGCTTTAGTGTCCCTGCTTTCTCCTTCCCGGGTTGTTGCTGCTCCCTCCCTGCCCTGCCCCATCCATCGTCACTGTTACCTCTTGAGGTGGTTGCCACCTGCTTAATCCCTCTTTCTCTTCATCCTGCAGTTTGTCAATGAAGGGCCTAGTGCCATCAGCGAGGGGATTCTGGATGTCAGATGTCCGCTTCAAAAGCAAGGGCGACCTGTGCTCTACATCACACGCTACATGGTGTCAGCCAATTGCACTTCCAGCCCGGTCAACCCCTTGCGTCTGCAGGTAAAGGGGATGTGGGAGGGTAAGGGGTGGATTGGAGAGGGATTGATCCAGGGAGCTGGCTTGAGGGCTGGAGCTCAGCCATTGTGCATTAATCTAAGTAGAACAGACTTAAAAATGCTGAGGAGGGCAGTAACTTTTTTAAAAATGAGCCCACTCACGCCCACAATGTAGAATGCAAGTCTTTGGAGCCTTCTTCAGGACTCTCCACTCTGTTCAGTGGCAAAAACTTTCACCACACTTCCCCTCATAGTTCTTCCCCTGAATTATCCATCTTACCTTTGCCTCAAATTCCTTTGCCCTCCATAACCTGCCTGCGCTGTTTCGTAGAAAAAAAGACAAACGCTTCAGGTTAGCAGTTCATCTCCAAAAGATATCACATGTCCTCTTCATGGTCTGGTCAAAGTGCGTATTTGCCGCCGCCCCCCCCCCAACCATCTAGAAAGCAGAAAATGGGAACTCATTTTTGCCATAAAAAGTGTCCATGCCTGAGTAGCAGCTGATCCCTGTCCCCTTCCTCACCTTAGCTCACTGCACTCCATTATTTGACGGGCTTTTCTGTCCCTCCTGAGGAAGTTCAAAGGCGCCTTGTCTTTTGTGGCCAAACTATCCTCATCTAAAACTAGCACTTAAAGCAGGATGCCACCTTGATGGCGATTTCAGAGTGTCGATGGCTGTCGACCCAACAGCTCACAAGAAAAAGTGATCCCTTTTTTGTATAGGGCACTCATGCCTAGCAACGGAGGACACTGGACGCAGCCAGACATACAGTATGGGGTATATATTGTTGTGGGCTAGTGACCACTGAGAGTTATCTGGCATGCTGCTGAACGTAACGTGTGCACTTACTTTCTCTGGATGCTTAGCTGGAGCTGCCTCCAACACCTTTCCCATGGCAGGAACAGTCCTATGTCCAGAGGCAAGATACAGGATTGAGCAGTGGCTCTGGTGGGAGCAGCTCCTCTCTGGTAAGCCCAGGCAACCCTCTCCCTGCTGCCTCACCCCTTGCGCTCTTCCCCACTCTTTGCCCCCAGGCCCTCATGCTTTTGCCAAGTCTGATTTATTGCTCTCTGAGTCCCAAGGTTTGCATCCCCTCTGCATTCCTCGGAACTCGCCAAGGTGAGTTCCTTCTACCTTCTGCCTCTTGCTCTGTGTCTCAAAATTTTTGCAATATTTAGGTGGTTTTTTCTAATTGGACTTCTGATTTCTGATTGAGGTGTGTAGGAATGCAAGTGCACCCATGTGCAAGGAGGGAGGCAGGGCGAGCACAACTTGCATATATCCAGAGCAAAACAATATTTTTGCCACCCAGACTTCAGTAGCTGGTTCCCCTTATGCGTAGTGTTTCATTTCCAAACCTGGGATGTAGTCAGTAGTGTCATCCGGCAACAAGCTGCCGGAACGCTAGGCGGGACTTACCGGTTGATTGACAGGCTGTCCGTGATGTGTCGCCGCCTGCCCGCCTGCCACGCAGGCTCCCTCCGGTTGGCGTGCCCCTCCGCTGCTTGCCCAGGCACCCGGTGCGCCCCCCAGGCAAGCGGGTACCCCCTCCGAAGCCAGGGGTGCCCGCGTGGCGGGCGGGCAGGCAGCGACACGTCACGGACGGGCAGCCAATCAGGCGGTACGTCCCGCCTAGCGTTCCGGCAGCTCGTTGCCGGATGACACCGCTGGATGTAGTGATAGTCACTACCTTTTTTCACTACCATTACTAGACGGTTATGAATGGATGGCTGTGACAGACTGGTATTGCTTGGATCCTTTCTCCTACATGGTTTCCACTACTTGGAGAGGCCCCAGGGTTAAAATTGGAAAGAACCAGGGGGCGTGGCTCGAGTGATAGGGGCGCATGCTTTCCATCCAGAAGGTCCCAGATCTGGGCTCTGGCATTTCAAAGGATCTCTGGGAAAGACCTGTGCCTGCAACCTTGGAGAGCTGCCACCGCTGAGTGTAGATTACAGGTCCAGCCTGTTTATCCGCATATTTGGGACCCACGTTTTTAACTAACCACGGGTTTCAAGCCCATGGATTTGGCTGGACCTGGACCCTCAGAAGGCATCCGAAGCACAGCTCCAGTTGCCTTCCAAGGGTCCAGTGTGCCCAAACACATAGATTTGATTATCCGCGAGTTTTGGCATCTGCAGGGGTTCCAGGAACAAACCCCCTGCAGATGCCGAGGCACAACTATACATCAGTGGGCTTCATCAGTCAAGCAAGCTTTGTGTGTTTAGGTTCCTAACCCAAAACTTCAGCTCTTCACTTTATTTTCTTCTCCCTCCATGTTGTCGTTTAGTGACCAAAACACCGCTTAATGTCCTCTCCATCCACTAGGAGGCAGGTTCTTCTGAAGAAAGCCAGGGGCTGGAGAGGAGACACCTCCCACGTCTTCCCTTGAGCCAGTCTGACACAGGGAGATTAGGCTGCACGTGCCGTCTCACAGAGAAATTCTTACTTGAATTTGACATGATGATGACTCATTTTATGGACCGCTTTGGTCTCCAAAGTGTTGTATAGCTTTTAGGTTGTATGTATTCCCATATCAAATTGCAGTTTTCGTGCCCAGTGATAGCTGAGTGATAATGGTCCACTGAAGGCACCTACAGGAAGGAAAGCAAGAATTAAAACGGAGGTCTCTGATCGCTTACATCTAGTGCTCTGCCCAGTAGATTCAAGTCACTAGAGTACTGGACTTGGTATTTCCAGAAGAGGTGGCTCCACAGGTGGGACCTCATGTGGCATATGCTGAAAGTTCAGGCCTGTGCAGGGACCCACACCTATCCCCAGTCAACCCTTGAGGCAGTGAGTTCCTCAGTCCCCTCATGCTACATGAGTGAACTGGGACATTCTTAAACAACACTGGGGAATAAAAGAGGCCCACTGCTGCCGCCTGCTGTCTCCCAGTCAGCCTTCCTGTTGGACCTGCCATGTGATGTACATGCTTTCTAAAAGCATGGGAGGAGTGCCCCATTTGCGGTGGGGGTGGGGGCTCACAGGGCTTTCATCCCAGACTCTCCACTCACCTTTCCCTCTTGCACTGCAGAAATGTCCGGAGGAGGAATGTTTTCACCTGCACTGCCAAACAGGGGTACTACAAAAGCAGGAAAGCATCAGCTTGCGCCTCTACTTCCGCATCTGGTCTAAGAGTTTCCAGCAGGTAAGGACCATGTGGAGGCTGCCATCCCTCATTGTTGCCTGGGAGACTTAATGTCAGCATCAAGAATCCACAGGCATATTGGGAAGCTGCCTGTGTGAGTGTGAAAGACAGATTGATTGACTGCTGGGGCATCAGCTGGTTTTCAGAGCATCCTTGTCTAGTGCTAAAGCGCCTTTCCAGCTCTCACACCTGTCCAGGGTCCTCTTCCCGCCACCGGGCTGGCTTCTACTCTATCTAGTCCAGCTGAGTGGATCCATCTGAGATGGTTTGCCTGTTTGCAGTCGCAATGTAAAGGAGAGCAACATGAAACAAGAATCACTTACCTTCTGTACTCACTAAGAAATCTGGAAACTGGTGGTGAAGTCTCTTCAGTTTTTCTGTGGATTCTTAAGAAGTGTAGATAACTGCCCACCACAAGTCTGGCAAAACGGATATAAAAGGTGTTGAATTCCTTTTGCTGGAAAGAGCTCTGAGGTGACTGTGCCTTCTCAGGTTTAGAACAGTGACCTGGATTGCTCCACTACATAAAAAACAAATCCTTGCACACCGGAAGCTAGCATGACAGGGAGAAGGCTACATTAGAAGCCTTCTGACATGCTTGTTAAAGGGATTTTATTTTTTAAAGCCCAGAATGGTCTTTACA
Source organism: Lerista edwardsae (assembly GCA_029204185.1). Taxonomy (NCBI): domain Eukaryota; kingdom Metazoa; phylum Chordata; class Lepidosauria; order Squamata; family Scincidae; genus Lerista; species Lerista edwardsae. The sequence goes on along the minus strand of JAJKFI010000124.1, from coordinate 3,150,039 downwards.
GAATGCAGTACAAGAATGGCCAGGCAGTCTGAAGAAGTGTAGCCCAAATGCAGAATTGCCACCTCTGTGAAACTGGCTGACTTCCAAGTTTTAAATCAGGAATGGAAAAGTTCCATGGAAAAGTTTGGCACTTCCAGATGGCTCTGGTTGAGGCAATCAGACTTGCATTTTCAGTGCCCGTCAGGCAGGCAGCTTTCAGCTGCTGGCCTTTCAAGTGACATGAATATCTGTGAGTATGCTGGTTTGGACAGGAAAGTGTGTGTGTGTGTGTGTGCGTGTCTCTCTCTCTCCCTCCCTCCCTCCCCCCTCCCTCCCTCCCCCTTACTTGCACACTACACTGCCAGATTGGGACTGTTTAATGCTGGACTTCTGGAGCCTCTTGGGGGCATTTTTGGAGCGCTGCCACGAATGGAGCACTCCATGATCCGTAGGTGGCCATTTTACGACAACAGAAGTCTCTTCCAGCACTGTAAGAGACTCCACATGATTGGGCTGTTACTTTTCACCCACACTTCATGGTGTTCAGAGCATCCGTCCATTGCCAGCGTCCCATTTTGTGATCACAACAGCCTTGTAAATTAGAGATGGGAACTGGCTCAAAGCCAATCAGTGAACTTAATGGCTCAGAGCGGGAGGCCTCCCCAAGCCTACTCCATCAGTCTAAACACAAATATAATAAACAAACTAGCCCCTGCACGTTATCAATCACCTTGCTCCCAGAACGTTTAGCAGGAGTGGTAATTGGTGCTCTTAATTTTGCTGCTTCAGCCTTTGGGAAGAGAGTGCATTTGAGTCCCTGTTCTAAAGTTCTTCAGGGTTGACTCACCTTTAGTTGGTCACCCCTCCCAGGAGCTGTTTAGGACAGCAGTTCCCAAACTGTGAACCCATTTTTGGTGAATTTTAAAACTGACAGGGCAGATCAGGCTATGTGCATCAAAAGTTAAACAAGTTGCTACATAGGGAGGGGAGCAGTGCTTCCTGATCACCATAATAGCTACGCCCTTTGGCATTTATAAATCCGGCAGCAGCCTCTAGGGCCACTAAAAAGTTTGGAATCCACTGGCTTAGGGACATCTCTCACTCTTCTCCAATTTACACTCTTTCAGCGAGAAAACTATCCTCACATTGTACAGTGTGAAGCTGATTACCATGTACGGAGAGTGCCCTACAGAATCCAGCCTCGAGAGCTCCCCTCCACTAGCCTCAAGGTCAGTACCAGTGGTGTGCTTGTTGCTTCTTTTGAAGAAACCCATAGCTATGTAGTACACAAGAGCATAAGAAAGAACCAGACCAAGCTTCGTTTAGTTCAACATTGTGGTGCCAACAGCAGTCAGCCAGCTGTCTCTGGAAGCTCACAAGCTGGGCATGAATGCCCCAACATCTGCTACTGAGAATCCCATCACTTTGCATGAAGGTTCCATTTAGCTTTCATGACATGGAAATGGAATATTTCATGCATGAAGATTCCATTTAGCTTTTTTGGATTGACCAAGGATAAAAGATTGACCAAGAAGATCCAGTGTGCACCTTTTCAAATCTGTGATGGTGCTATACTTGGTACTATGGTCGGTCATGCTCTTCATCATACTTAACAGCACAACCCTACACACGTTTACCTGGAAGTATGTCCCCCTGTGTTCACTGGGGTTTACTTGGGTAAATGCATGTAGGATTGCAGCTTGTTTTTGGTTTTGCTGCTGGAGTAATGCTGGGTTTTATTTTCGTACTGGCAAATGCTGATGTTTTCTATTTCTGTCTGTTTTCTTTACTGTAAACTGTCTTGGGTCCTGCAGGAGAAAGACAATATATGTGTTTTATTTTAAATACGTGCATACATAAATCAGTCTTGCCTCCTTTCTGTTGACAGGTGTCGACATCCCTACAGTGGGCCAAGACAGAGACCAGCCAGGGAGTCCCTCTCTGGATCATCATCTTAGCCATTCTGATTGGACTACTGCTCCTGGCGTTGCTCATCTATGTATTGTACAAGGTGGGAGAGTGGCGTGGAAAGCAGGGCAGTGGGGACGGGGTGCTCAGGGGGATTGACGAGGGAAGTGTTAGAACCTCTTATGTGTTTGGAGAAACAACCTGGAAACAAGCAGGCACTCTCTACCAACAGTTCTGGCGTTTCAGCAGTGAAACGGAGATGGACAAAGGCAGGGGTTAGTGTGGTTGTGAGACTCACAAATAGGGGGGTGGAGGCATCTCTCACTTGTGTTTCCTGCTGCTCTGGGACAACAGCTGCTGGTGTTGCCTTTTGCCGCCATTGTAACAAGAGGGACTGAAACAAGATGGTAGACGTTCTAGTGGGCAAGCCTTGTTCACTGCATTGGGATTGACCTGGGAGAGGATTCCAGTGAGGCTGCGCCCTTTATGGGTCCTGATTCTGACTCTGTTTCCTTCACAGCTGGGCTTTTTCAAGCGCTCACTTCCTTACGGCACCGCTATGGAGAAGGCTCAGCTGAAGCCACAGGCCGCTTCCGAGGCCTAGCAGACCCAGCATTGCCCTCCACGTATGTGTGCTGTCACTGCTGCCCTGCAAAGAGGCGCCAGGATTGCCTGCTGTGAGCACTGGGGAGGGGAGCACGGCCAACACCAGCAGGGCAAAGAAGGGCAGTGCCACAGACTGGGCCCCAAAGACTGCAGCAGTGCCCGAAGCACCTCTGCCCCTCACTGACAGAGGCTCTAGGCTTGAGGCCAAACGCCCTCCCTCCACCCATTCCCTGGGGCTCGGATCCTACAAACGTGTTGTGCCCTGACTGGGGCTTGCAGCAGGCATTTGCTCCCAGCAGAAGGGAATACTTGAAGCCGCTGGAGCGGCCGGTGCTGGCCTGATCTTGGGCCCCCTACGTCAAGCTGTCTGTACCGTCCACCTGTGGGGAAGGGAGTGTTCAACTGGACAGTTTCCAAGCTGCCAGTCCCCTCTGAAATGCCACAGCTCAGCCGAAAAAGAAAGGAAAAGAAAAAGCACAATTGCCTCCCAAGTCCAGCGCTTTCTCCTCCATGGGCCGGAATGGAGGATCCTGGGCTCTCACTTCCTGTCTTCCCCCGGCCTGCTTCCTGTGGGGGGATGACGTGGGACAGAGACTAAGCTGGGTATGCTCCCACAATGCCAAAGAGTTGCCACGTTAGGAAGCCAAGCCATCACCCGGTGTCGGCCCGGACCTGCCGACAGTTTTCGCACTGATCTCCGGAAACCGCTAGAGATTTTATTTTTCAGATGCCACTTTAATTAAAAAAAAAAAAACCAAAAACAGGGAAAAAAAAGAAGAAATGAGGAAGCTGCTGCCACCTCCTCATGGTGGAGACAGAGGTTGCTGTTTTTAATTTAAATGTCCATGTGCAATAAATGCTTCCACATTTTCCATGCTCTCTTGTTAGTTAGTAAGCAGCTCTCGTTCTGTGTGCGCACAAGCGCATTCCACCTCTGAACAAAGCTATTACTAAAGGTTCATTTTCCAGTCCAATGTAATGTTGGGAATTCCTTTAGACCCTGCTTGTTTGTCAGATGGCGCTTGGGGATTTGATGGTGTAAATCAGCATTTCCTAATGTGTGGTCCTAGGAGGCCTGGGGCTCCCTGCGATCCCATCAAGGGCTCCACAAATGCACCATAAGTGGCCACCATGGTTTGTCCCAGAGCTCTGGGGGGGCTGTGAGACTTCACACATGCACCTGCAGGACTCTCAGAGACTCATTTTAAAAGTGCAAAGGGCCCCAGAGCCTGAAAGTTTGAGAACTGCTCAACTTGGTGTTATTCGTTGCGGTTATTGGTGTGGTGTTAGTTAACTTAGGGAAGAGAGAGATGAAGCTAGAGGCTACCAATAGGAAGCCTTATAGTTGTTGAGCACTTGCCTTCCTTACAGCTCCCACAGCAGAGATGCCCAGATTCAATCCCGGCAACTCCACCCAAAAAAGGATCAGGGAGCCCTCAATGTAAAAGACCCAGCCTGAACCCCTATAGGAGCACCAACCAGTTATCACGGGTCTAATTCCACACACGACAGCTCTATAGGATCATAGGCATGAAGGCAGCACTCTCAGGAGTCTGCAATGACCAAGCAGATGGGAGTGTGCAAAGGGACTACCAGAATTTGAGGGAGAAGGCAAGCCAGGAAAGCCAAACTGCTGCCCCTGCCATTTCAGAAGTTTAAAATCCTTTTGAGTACTTAGGTGGCTGTTATAATTGTTTCACAAATCAGGTAGTTATGGACTGTTAGGGAAGAGTCTTGGTGCAGGAGTAGAGCATTTGCTTTACATATAAAGGTAAAGGTTTCCCCACGACCGAATGGCCTAGTCGTGACCGACTGTAGGGGGCGGTGCTCATCTCCGTTTCAAAGCCTGTAGAGCCGGCGTTTTGTCCGAGGACAAGCTTCCGTGGTCATGTGGCCGGCATGACTATATGCTGTAGCGCACGGAACGCCGTTACCTTCTCACTGAAATGGTACCTATTTATCTACTCGCATTTTTTAAATGTACTTTCGAACTGATAGGTTGGCAGGAGCTGGGACAAGCAATGGGAGCTCACTCCATCACGCAGTCTTGAACTCCCAACTTTCCAGTCAGAAAGCCCAGCAGCAGACATTTAACCCACTGTGCCACCACGTCCCTGCTTTACATATAGGCGGCCTCAATTTCTGGCAGTTCTGACTGAGGTTTGAAAAGAGCATGGAAGCTGCAACCCTCGAGAACCACTGCCAATCAGTGGGGGTGAACAAGGGCCTAGGTTAAGAACATAGGAAGAGCCCTGCTGGATCTGGCCAAAGGCCCATCTAGACCAGCTTCCTGGATCTCACAGTGGCCCACCAGGTGACTAAGGGAGCTCAGTAGACAACAAGATGCATGCATCCTGTTGCCACTTCCTTGCCCCTGGCATTCTGAAGTAGCCAACTATTAATGTAAGGAGGTTGCACCACCCATCATGGCATATAGCCCACGATGGACCTTTCCTCTAGAAATCTGTCCAGTCCCCTTTTGAAGGCATCTAGGCCAGATGCCATCACCACCTCCTGTGGCAAAGAGTTCCATAGCTTAATTACCCACTGGGTAAAAAAGTATTTCCTTTTATCTGTTTCAACTCTCCCAACACTCAATTTCAGTGGATGCCCCCTGGTTCTGGTATTGTGAGAGAGGGAAAAGAACATCCCTCTATCCACTCTATCCCTCCCATGCATAATTTTATATGCATATCCCCCCTCAGGCGCCTTTTTTCCAGACCGAAGAGCCCCAAAACCTGCAGTCTTTCTTCATAAGGGAGGTGCCCCAGCCCCGTAATCATTTTTGTCGCTCTCTTCTGCACCTTTTCCAGCTCCACTATGTCCTTTTTGAGGTGCGGCGACCAGAACTGCACACAATATTCCAGGTGTAGCCTTACCATCGATTTGTACAATGGCATGATAATATTGGCTGTTGTATTCTCAACCCCCTTTTTAATTACCCCAAGGTTGTTTAGAGGTCCAGGTTTACTCACAAATGGAATTAGAAAAACAGTTGATTTTTCAGACATCCTTTCCCCGGGGCAGGAAAATAGAGAGAGGCAGGGAGAAGGGTTTAGGGGCAGCTGCAGCATTATGGGCCAGAAGGGCAGGGAAGGAAAAGGTAAGTCCATGCATGCATGTGCCTAGTAACTATTTTGATATCGGTCTTCAAAATTGTCTTACAATGTAAAACCAGTAGCCGGGAGTTGCCAGTCTGGTGTCTGAACGTCAAGTGGGCAATGGTGTCATGAACATTGTGTTCTCTCGAATCGAGTGGGTGAGAGAGCTTCCCTAAGATACTTGAAACTGAAATAGGTCAATATCCTATGAGCTTGAAATCAAGATTTGCATCCTGAAATGTAGGACCAAATTTCAGATTGATGGCTCAAGCGCGAGAATTGTGGTATAAGCCAACAGAGACACAAGTGAAGAGCAAGTGAACTTAACAGTGCAGGCATCGTGTCCTTTTGCAGAGCTGTGACAGAGACAAAGCTGGCTACAATTTCACCGTGGGTGGTGGCTTTAGGCAAGCCTCTTAGCCTCAGCACTCCCACTCTGCAATCTGGAGCTCACAAGATTTTGAAGGCAAGAGCATCTTAAGTGCTTTGAACGCTCAAGGGTGCTTTACAAACACTAAGAAACCTTATTCTTCCTGTGGTCAGTTCATAACCTTGATCGCAATTCACTTGTGGAGATTTCATCGTTGCATTTTCCTGCTTCTCTTTTTATTTCTGAAGCAGCTCCAGTCCAATACTTACATAGTGTGAGACTCTTAAGCACAGTACACACTCTTTTGGTATATAGAAGGGCATGTTTGTGTACCTGGGCCTTTTATTGAACTTGATAGAACAGTTTTGCTTTGCACTGAAATTGTGTGAAGCGAAAAGAAACACAACAAAGCAGGTATTAAAGTCAATAGTTGTGGGGGGGGGTTAATAGAAAAAAATGTTTTAATAAGTCTAGAGTTTAAAAAGAGGTATATACATGGCCTGCTCTTTTGCACCCATAAATCCCACCAAAAGTAATAGAATTTACGTTGTGTAGTCATCCAGACTATGCTCCCAAGTTAGTTCTCTGTAAATTTAAATGAACATCAATCCACTCAACACAGTGGAATTTCTGAGTAAAAAGGCATAAACTTGAGCAATTTCTTCCTTATTTTAAAACAGCTATGCTTGTTCCACTAGTGCCTAGGAGAAAAGGTTACAAGAACCACAAGAACAACCAGCACCCGTTGGAGGCAAAGCTTTTATTTCAAATGAAATGGAAACCAGCTGGGTCTTGGGTTTTTTTCAAAGATTCACATATCATTTTGCCTTGTGCACCACGAAGTTTGTGAAGTGACAAGATGGTTTGCACTCAGCCCCTTCCTCTGCCACAGAACGTAGACAAAGGAACTATCACCAAGGTGAATAGTAAGGTGAATATCACCAAGGTAATAGAGATGGACAAAAGAGGGAAATGATAGCAGGACACACTCACCCCATTACAAAAGGAGAGGAGGCCCGTTTTCTGTAACATTACATGACTCACACATACAAAAATACAGTCTTGAGCTTCTTTGCTTCCACAACCTTGTATACAAATACTTTGTTGACAATTGAAGCTATGATGTTTTGACCTAATTACATTTCACATTGGAATATAATTAGCAATGGGCAGGGAGAGAAATAACACACTAAATAAGTCTTGCAAATAAGCTTACTCACTTCCACTCAAATTAGTCATTTGTGGTCTCAAAGGGAAGAACCAACCTATGTTGAGGACCAGATACAATGGAGGACAAGAGCACCTATACCATTCACCATTGTATAGAAGAGGGAATTTTGGAAGGTGGCAGCTTTTAAAAATCCTTCCATGTTGAGTTACACCTACCAAAATTCTCTCTTCTGTACAATGGTTAAAGATATCGGTGCTCTATTTTATCTGGTTAGCCTACAGAGGGGCCTAAATAGTTTTTGTAGAGACTCAGATTAGCAGGTCTTTTCAACTACACTGACCAAATAGTATCTGAGTTTTATACCTGTTTTTGCCCAAGTCCTGTCTCTTTCCCCTCAAGTAGTTTGGAGATCTGAAAATCGTGCCTCTATGGCTGCAGTCCTAGGCACACCTGCTTTGGAGTGCAGGACCCAACGACTTTAATGGGTTTTACTTCTGAGTGAATATGCTTGGGATCAAACACACATCTACCTTTGTGCAAAGTTCAACAAGCATGGTTTTGCCCATTGCAGCAGGCATATCGTAACAGTGGAAGAAGTCTGGTGCTAGTTGCAATGGGGCATATTAGAAACTTTAAGGGAAGGGGGGTCACTTGTTATTAGAATGCAGATGAGATTAACTTGGAGGCCCATTTAACCCACCGGGCACAAACAGGCAGTGGGAAGCTAGGACATAGAGGAATGTCAACACTTTTTGGCCTCTGATTTTGGGGGGGGGGGAGTTAATAAAGCTGATTCAGATGTGAGAGATCTAGCCAAATCCCCCTTGGATTCTGCAGAGGCTTATCAGTGTTCCACAACAAGAAGATCAGCCTTGACAGACAAACCTCATTTAAAGAAATTCCTGATCTTCCCTTGCAGCCACCAGGGAGAGTTGGGTGAGTGCTACAGCATCCTCTCAGTCATGTAGGGTGGCTGCACGGCCCCCATGAAATGAATCCTACATTACAAGAATCCTATGCAAAGTGCCAGCAGTGGCTGAGCAAGCCAGCGAATATGTTTCCAGCACTTTGATCCACAGCTGATGGGTAATGTTGCTTCTCTCTCTACTGCAGCAAATTTTGCCGGCTGATTTTGAAATTAAGGCTGCTGTTAGAGATACAAGAGCTGCCCCAGCTTTTATTTTCCATTGGACAGCTGTCCAACCCCAGATCTTCAGAAGAACAGAAACATGTCTGGGACAAGGGGAAGGGTGGGGCCTAAGATGCAAATCACTCTCCCTCTATGAGAGTGGGGGGGGGGGACTCAGGAAGGGAAGGGTCTTGATAAGGATATTGGGGACCTGCTAGAGGAAGTCAGAAGAGAGGGGAGTTCTTTACTATCCTCTGCTCCCATCCCATCAGCCCTACTGGGGTATATGGAAGGCTCATTGCAATTAAGGCACCCTCATCCACTACAGGTTGTTCATGCTGGAGGCCACCACGGCTCAGTTGGACAGCACATCTGAGGATTCAGACACAAGCTTCCCATCCCTGGTCTCAATCTTCTTGATGACAATGGCCTTGGTCTTTGTGACAGCCGAGCTCTCCAGCGGGGAAGGATTCATGGCATAGCCACTGCTTGAGTAGGAAGAGCTAGAGCTGTAGCCACCCTTGTAGTTACTGAACCCACTGGACCGGCCACCTGCAAAGGAGAAAGAAAACGTACATGAAAGCTAGAACTGTACTTGGCACAAAGGCATTTGTCTTGAATTTAAGCCTGGACAATTTGTTCTTAATAGGGCTGTCACCCAGTTAGTTTTAATGTATTCTGCATTACATAAGAACATAAGAAGAGCCCTGCTGGATCAGGCCAAAGGCCCATCTAGTCCAGCTTCCTGTATCTCACAGCGGCCCACCAGGTGCCCCAGGGATGCATGAGACAACAAGATGCTTGGATCCTGTTGCCACTCCCTTGCACCCAGTACTCTGAAGTAGCCCACCACCAATGTAAGGAGTTTACAACCCATCATTGCCTATAGCCCACGATTGACCTTTCCTCCAAAAATCCGTCCAATCCCCTCTTGAAGGCATCCAGACCAGATGCCATCACCACCTCCCGTGGCAAAGAGTTCCACAGATTAACTACCCACTGGGTAAAAAAGTACTTCTTTTTATCTGTTTTAACTCTCCCAACCCTCAGTTTTAGCAGATGCCCCCTGGTTCTGGTGTTCTGAGAGAGGGAAAAGAACATCCCTTTATCGACTCTATCCCTTCCATGCATAATTTTGTATGTCTCAATTTTGTATGTCTTACATTTGCATCTGAGCACCACAGTTTTGAAGAAAAAGTCATCCTTTCACACCCATAAAAAGATGCAAAAGGCAGAAATCAACAGGTACTGGTGTCCAAGTTTTTTAGTTATGATCGTTCATTCCTTGGGTGAATGTTACCAGTTCTTTAGCCATTCCATGTTCCTGTGCAACTTGATCTGCATCCATTGGGAGGCAATAATATTAAACTCTATACAGAGAAAAATCTCAGATGCAGATTTCTATGGATCAAGCTGCATAGGAGCAACCAAACTGTTTTTCTTGGTCACTTGGTCATGAAAACATGAAGTTGCAACACAAAAACGCAACCTAATCAAATATATATGTCATCTTCGTGCAAAAAGATTTTAACGTCGCCGTTTCCAAAGAAGTACCACATTCAAAATGTGCTGGGAATAAGCTCCTAGAAATAATGGGTTTCCTGTGCCTGCGGGTTTACACATTTGCATCTTTTTCATAGTTTTTGTCCTGGCAAGGCTCTCTAAAAGCTGTGACAGGCAGGCATTCTAGAGGGAAACCTTTGCCTGGCATAGAAATATGATGGGGAGCTTTATCTGTTGGATTTCTGCCTTTTCGTAGGGATACTAAAGGCACGATAGTCCTCTTTTGAGAAAAAGCGTGTGTAGCTACCTTAGTTTTACATGCTTCAAACATGGCCATACCAAGTCACCTTGTCAGTTTTTCCAACAAAACAGAACATTTGCTTACCAGAATAGCCAGCTGAAATTGGAATGGTCTCAATGCTCAGAGCTTGCATTCCTGTCTCCAGTCTACAGACAGGGGGAAGAAAAACAAAAGAATATTGAGGAATGGTACTGGGAGAGATGCACAGAAGGGCTGAAACTGCAGGCAGCAACTTATATGGAGGAAGAAGAGTGCATCACTTTATCAGTGGCAACTCTCCAGAGTTGCAGGCAGAGGCCTTTCTCATTCCTATCTACTGTAGAAAGGCCAGGAACAGAAACTGGGTCCTTCAGCATGCAGAGCTGGTGCTCCACTCTGGAGAGGCAGCCCCTTTCCCCAAGCAGCTGCATGCGCTTCAAAGCACAGATCAAACCACCTCTGGCTCAGGTTCCACTTCTAGAGACTTCAGCTGAAGTCTCAAGGAAGGCCACTGGACTACATCATGAAAGGAATCCCTACTGAACTCAAAAGAGACCTGTTCTTTCCTGCCCTTCCATCCGCATGTGCACATCGGCAAGCAAGGGAATGAGAGGTTAGTGCACACCAAACGTATGTGAATCCAGGCTTCTCCCTTCATTCAGTCAAGATACACAAGCACACAACGACAACACAGAGAGGGCGGTCCTGGTGGAGGTATATCCTGCCTTCTCATTCCATGAGCTTTCTGGGAAAGGGAGAAAATAGTTTTCTGTGGGGCCAACAGGGAAGAATTGTAACTAACCAGCCATTAACCCCACCTTGTTGAAAAGCGGTATATAAATACTGTTTAATTGGTTGATTGATTTAAATAGATGGGAGCTAACTTACATCACACACCTGTGTATAGAAGAGAGCGTCAATGAGACTTACTCCCAAGTATGTGTGTATAGGATTGCAGCCTTGGCCTCTGTTGGGACGAAAATGGTCAGCCAGTGCATGTTTATGCTAAAGACCTTGTGCTCTTACTCCCAGAAAACTGTGCATATGATTGCAGCCCTTGTCACTTAAACAGGACTCTGAGGAGTTAATATTTTGAAGGGAAAAAAAATCAACCTGAGCATCTCCCCAACAACAAAATAAAGAGAGTAATTGATGAGAGGACCACAAATTAGGATCTGTCCCTTTTAAATAGGATAAATGGCACGTATTTGGCTGCCTGGGATGGGCGGCTGGAGGAGCCTCTCTTGATTGGCACTCACCTGTGCTCCTCCCCTTCCAGGAGCTTCCTGTAGGTGGCGATCTCGATATCCAGGGCCAGCTTGACGTTCATCAGTTCCTGGTATTCCCGCAGCCGACGGGCCATGTCCTGCTTGGTCGCCTGCAGGGCAGCTTCCAACTCGGCCAGTTTGCCGGTGGCATCCTTCACTGCCAGCTCTCCAACCTCCTCAGCGTGAGTGATGGAAGCTTCCAAGTTAGCACGCTGAGAGGAGAAAGGCATCCAACAGGGTTGTGAGTGATTGATTAATGCAAGTCCTATAAGCCACTTGTTCAGCCCAAAGGCTCTCAAGGCAGCAATGTTAAGATTATGAAGCCAGCCAACATCACAAAAAGGAGCAGCACCAATGCCACAAGCACCAAAACATGCTCGATTAGAACAAGGGCTAGAACAAGACATTCCAAGGAGTATATTAAGGGTGCAATCCTAACCTGAAATTAGGCAGTGGCAGCTGAGAAGAGCATCTTCAGTGGGTGGGCAGGATGGAGGAAGAACAGATACCCCAACCCAAACCACTGAGGGATTTCAAAGTGATCACCAGCCCTTGGTCAGAAATAAAAAGGAAGCCAATGCAACTTGTGTTGTGTATTTGTGTAAATAGTAGCAGAGTTGGGGGCTTGGAGACC
>JAJKFI010000124.1:3090552-3138080 GCA_029204185.1 Lerista edwardsae | reverse complement strand
ATGCCAGTTTCAGCCAGTTCTGGACTGTGAGATGTGAAACTGCAACAACTTGCTCCAAATCACGGGCAACTTGGTGGCAGCATTCCAGACCAGCTGCATTGGCAACCCCTCCTCAAACAGAGAGCATGTTGCTGCTTCACTGGGAGGTGGCCCAGGCATGTGTGACAGTAGCCAGATCTGCCTTTTCCAGGAAGGACTGCAGCTGATACGTGAGCCAAAGTGGTGTCAAGACTCTCTGAGCCATAGCTGCCAGCTGAGAATCTTTCGAAGAGTGACATATCTAGCTGAGACAAAAGAGAAGCCTTGCAGGAGCATTCCAAGGTCCCAGTGGCCAAGATTAGGATCACTGGAGCTTTCCCAGTATTAGGCCTACTACCACTAGAGGGCAGGGCTCAATCACCTTTACAGTGCAATCCTATGCATGTCTATTCAGAAGTAAGCCTCATTGTGTCCAATGCAGCTTACTCCCATGAAAGTGAGTATAGGATTGCGGCCTGAATTGTTGTTTGAGAGGGAATATGTCGGCAGTTTCTTCCATTGTATGTATTTGCTGAGAAGCTAGCTTTTTTGCCTTCCATACGGAGGCCTTGCCTTTTACTGAATCAGGATGCAAAGTCAGTTCTCCTGAAAATCTCAGCTTTCATTTAAACAAACAAACAAACAGACAAACAAACAAACCACCACCCTGCAAATTTCTAGCCCAGGGATTCTCAAACTGGTTAGGTGGGGCTGGGAAGCCCCATCTCTGGCCCTTTAAGGGGCGGGGCAGGGGAGAAGTTAGCAATGCAACCCCCAGGAGTGTGCCACTAGCAGGGACAAAGGGGGGTTCTACTCATCTAAAACCAGCACCAGCCTCCAGAGGATGCAGGGAGCCCCATGGAGCCATCCACAGGGTTCCTCAATCCCCCAAATATACAAAAATCACGATTGGAACCCACTTCTGGTTTTTTTTTACTGCAAAACCAGGTTCTGATAACAATTTTTACACATTTGGGTGACTGGGCTCCTCAGGGCTCCACACACACACACACAACCAGGAGGCTGGCACTGGTTTAAGGTGAGTAGAATCCCCCCTTGTCCCTGGCAGCAGCGTGGTCCTGTGACTGCGTTGCTGCCTTCGCCCCTCCCCTGCCACAACTTCTCAATTCTCAAACTCTCTGAGAGTTTGAGAACCCCTGTTCCAGTGATGGGATCTGGGAATGAGGAAGCGGAACGCTGGGAGGGACTTACGCATGATTGGCAGCCCGTCCATTCCGCCGCCTGTCCTGGCCTCGGGGGGGGCTGCCCCCGGTTGGCGCGCCCCACTGCTGCTTGCCCAGGCACCCAGCGTGCGCCCCACCTGTTCCCCCTGGTGAGCAGGCGCCCCGCTGAGGCCAGGGCAGCCACGGAACGGAACGGATGGGCAGCCAATCACGTGCAAGTCCCGCCCAGCATTCCGCTTCCTCATTCCTAGATCCCGTCACTGCCCTGTTCTAGCCCATATGGCTAAGAAGCTACACCTGAAAGAGAATGCCCAGCGGAAACCACAGAAGCCAAAAGCCTCCAGTGGCTGGGGGGCAGTTTCTCTAATAGCCCTGACTCTCCCCTGTCTAGCAGAACAAATGATGAAACAAAACAGGCAAAATATTGTTTCTGTCTGTAGTCGCTTACTGGGGTCAATTACAGCCATTGCAGATGGCCACTCGCTGGCATGAGGACTGTGCTGCATCCAGTGATGTCATTCAGGGGGAACGGACCAGAACAGGCATTCTGGATCCTAATGGGCTCCGTGGCTGGTTCCGGGTTCCCGACAAGTGCCAATCAAAAGTGAGTTCCTGTTCCTAAATCATTTGAATGACACCACTGGCTGCATCTAACTGCACTAAAGCTGCATTTTATGAGTCTATGAAGCATATGTGATTCGCAACTTATAAAATGCTTGCCTGCCATAATGAAACCTTGGGCAGAAAAAGATTTGCTTCCTTCAGTGTCAGACCCAAGCGTAGGTGCCTAAGGTCAACCAGCAGGTTCCTAGGGGCCCAATCCCATCCAACTTTCCAGCGCTAATGAGGCCACGCCAATGGCGCATGTGCTGCCTCCTGTAGGGAAGGGGGCAGTCACGGAGGCCTCCTCAAGGCAAGGGAATGTTTGTTCGGTGCTGGAACGTTGGATAGGATTGGGCCCTAGGCAGTGATGTCAGAGAGCAGGGACGGGGCATTACGTTTTGCAGGGTGACTCAACGTGCCGCGGCAAGCTGCCCTTCCCCCTCGCCGTATGAGCCTCAGCATTGCTCTTGCTGCCCAGACTGGCTCCAATGGTGAGGGGGCAGGGCAGCTTACACAGGGCGTTGAGGCGCCTTTGTAAACTTTGTGTCCAGTCCTCCCCCTTGGGCCGCCACTAGCCCTCGTGTCTCTTTTACCTGTGCATCATTCAAAAAACTGGCTCTCCCTCTGCAACCTTTTCCCCGTCCCTCTGGCATCCCGTTATGTCACTCCTCAGCCCTCCCCACTTTGCCCAGAGCTCTGTTACCAACCCCATTCATTCCTGACATGCTCAGGCCACACTGGCTCTCCATTCCTCCCACACGGCCCAAATCCTTATAGGTTTGCCCCACCTTCTCAGCTTTATCTCCCGGGATGTCCCTGCCTGTGGCCTTCCCAACTGCAACACTCCCATCCAGAAGTCTTTAGCTGTCTTGAGCTATTCCACTCATCCTTCCTTCCTGTCTCTTAGGACTGGAACGCAATCCCTGAACTTGAATCTGAACCCCCAGCCCCTGCCCATCCTCCTTGTTTAGATCCCTTTTCAGAATTTTCCTGTTTCAGCCTATTAATTTTCAAACCCAAATGGAACCAAACGTGTAACTCCATTTCATCCACATTCATTTCACATTCATCCCTTGCTACCTTTCTTTCTTTCTTTCAGCTTCCTCACTGCTAACACATAGATTGTAAGTTATGTGGTGGCAGAGACCTGCCTTTTCTGCTGATAATCTGTAAAGCACTACACACACACACACACACACGCACGCACGCACGCACGCACGCACGCGCGCACACACACACACGTTCACCAATCAGGCAATCAGCTTTGAATTGTCAAAAGTTTTCCTGACCTGGCCTTTCAGCGCCTCAATTTCTGACTGTATCCGGGTGATCAGCCTGTTGAGCTCGTTGATTTCATTCTTGGTGGTGCGAAGGTCGTCTCCATGCTTGCCAGCCATTGTCTGGAGCTCTTGGTACTACAGGAAGGACATAAAGAAGTCTTATATGCATTCCAAAGGTATTAGGAAGATCTTGAGAGAAGGAGGCTGCCAGCACAGGATGGAAACTAGGGAATTACAGAGTGTGACAAAGAAACACTTTTGCAAACTGAAACCTGCCTCTTTACCTCTATCATTCTTTGTTAAACAAAATGTTACACATCAAGAGTGGGCATCTTCTTCAACCTGGAGAATGAGGCATATTAGGTAGAGTACTGGATTCAGATGTGGGTTCAAATGTCTGCTCAGCTATTAAGATCAGTGTACTATAGGTGCTCTCTCTCTCTCTCTCTCTCTCTCTCTCTCTCTCTCTCTCTCTCTCTCTCTCTCTCTCTCACACACACACACACACACACACACACACACACACACACACACACCCCTACCTAACTCAGAAAATGTTAAAGGGTTAAAAACAAGGAAAAAATTCTTAGATTTCTTTGGGAAAGTTGGAATGCAACCAGGAGAAATCATTTGCTTATACAGTCTCCTATGATTTCCAAGTCTTTTTGAAAAGCAACTGAATGTTGAGTCACAAACTAGGGAATCCCTGTTTTAAACTTCACTTGAGCTATGATCACACTAGGTAGCCTTAGGCAAGCTATTATCGCTCCACCACACACCGTCTCATCATCAACCGGAGGATAATAACACAGACTTGTTGTGACTGGGATTATATACGTTACGCACTCGGAATGCTCAATAATCTTCTGTGCCAAGGAGGATGATTCACGTGGTGAGGAGCAAAGTGCAGCTGTCTCCATGTCAAATGTTGAGGAATCCAAGGCATTGCACAGCCCCACCTGCCCTCTTTGCCTTCCACCCCCCCCTTAGCAGTCCTGTTTCCCATTTGCTGTTCCCATTCCCACAGCCAAGATTAAAGGCAGCTCTTGATTTAAAAAACCACTGCAGGGAAGAAACCCAGATGGGCAGTGCTAGTGTACAATGGAGTTTTCACCCCAGAATGAATCAACCTCTCCTTCTGCCATTACGTGGACCCCTTATTGTGCCATCACATGTCATCACTGAACCTCCAGATTGCTGAGCTCTGTGTTGAGCAGTTCAGCTTGGAGCTGCACAGCCATGTGTCTGTGCAGCTTTTGGAGAACCCTGGTGCTATTGCTTTTGGAGGAGCAACGGCACGTGAGCAGAACCACCCAATATATTGTCAATATATATACTTCTAAAGAACTTCACATGAGTATATTATCCATAGAAGGAAACAGGCTGCTAATTTTTTTTTCTTTCACCTATGAAGAGTTACAAATGTCCTTAAGAATCCCAGTCACCAAGCCTAGGATTGCCACTTTTTAACCATACAAATTATGAACAGTCAAACAGTCAAATAAATATCTTGTTGATGAGGCAAAACAAGGGAGTATGTGAATTACGTTAGCTGGGGCCTACTGAAGTTGGTCCTGGGAAAACAAGTCTCAAATGTCCCTGTTATTTGGGTGTGTGTGTGGGGGGGGAGGGGTTTCAAAATGTTCTCTTTTGTGTACAACATTAGATTCACATTTTCCTGTGCTTCGTTTTCTAAGAGCGCAATCCAACCCCGCCCCTTCGGCTGACAAGTCACTTCTGTCAGCCGAGCGCAGTTGCAAATGCTGTAAAGCGCATTCATGCCAGCACATAAGAACATAAGAACATAAGAAGAGCCCTGCTGGATCAGGCCAAAGGCCCATCTAGTCCAGCTTCCTGTATCTCACAGTGGCCCACCAGGTGCTCCAGGGAGACATGAGACAACAAGATGCTTGCATCCTGTTGCCACTCCCTTGCACCCAGTACTCTGAAGTAGCCCACCACCAATGAAAGAAGGTTGCACAATCCATCCTATAGCCCACGATGGACCTTTCCTCCAGAAATCCGTCCAATCCCCTCTTAAAGGCATCAAGACCAGATGCCATCAGCACCTCCTGTGGCAAAGAGTTCCACAGATTAACTACCCGCTGGGTAAAAAAGTACTTCCTTTTATCTGCTTTAACTCTCCCAACCCTCAGTTTTAGCGGATGCCCCCTGGTTCTGGTGTTTTGAGAGAGGGAAAAGAGCATCCCTCTATCGACTCTATCCCTTCCGTGCATTATTTTGTATGTCTCAAGCACATCTGGTGCAGTTGCGTGGGCCCTGCACAAGAACTTGGGATCCAAAACTCAAGTGGCCACATCCAGACCCCTGTCCCCATTAGGCTGCATCCACCCCCATCCCCAGGCTGAGCGGCCCCAATTCGGGCTGCCGCCACATGCTTGCACATGTTCCTGCTGAACAGCAGGCGCAGGTCCGAGCAGCCCCACAGGGGGTGGCTGGCGCCTATCCTAGGTGAGGGGGCGTTTGTTCCCTTGCCCCATGGTGGCTCCAGCCTCCTCCCAACATGCGCTGGGAAACTTACTCCTGTTCCAGCACAGGCTAGGACTGCGCCCTCAGTTTGTCGTAAGTTTCATTCTTTGACCAAGCCCATCAACATCATGCAAGATCATTGGTGATCACAGATTGCTTAATACCAATAGAAGTGGAATGGACTATTGAGTGAATCAGACAGCTGTGCAATACACACTTGGGATTAAGGCTGCAATCCTATGCATACTTTCCAGGGAATACGCCCCTTTTTGAGTAAACATGCATAGAATTGTGCTGCTAGTCTCACCAAGTTTAGAGGACTTACTTCTGAGTGGACTTGCATAAGACTGTGCTGTGAAACTACTGTACTAACAGATCAGCAGTGATTTATCATTCACATAAAGCTTAAAGCTGTCGATCGAGATGCTTTTCTTATTAGAAATAAGTTGCATAACAAGAAACATAATCAACTGAGCCTACAGCTTTCCAACTTGTTATGGAGATAGCTTCTAAAACAGGAATCATTGGCTGGGTGGCAGCCCTAATCAGGCCAGATCAACACAGCCATGCCCTCAAGGAAGAGAGGTACACGCAAAGGCCTCACCTTGATCTGGTACATGCTTTCTGCCTCAGCCCGGCTCTTGGAAGCAATCTCTTCATACTGCGCTCTGACCTCAGCGATGATGCCGTCCAAGTCCAGACTGCGGTTGTTGTCCATGGACAGGATCACAGAGGTGTCGTTGATCTGAGACTGCAGGACACGCAGCTCCTGTGTTGCAAGGAAGGAAGAGACAAAGGTGGTGATTATCCATGAACTAGGAGCACACTGCCTTGAGAAATCAAGAATCACAACTGCTCTGGCCGCCTCTCCTGTTTTTGTACTGGCAAGAACTTTCTCCCGAGTCTCATCCAATGGACACACTCTCAATCCTTTCTACTATCATCAGTTCTTGGGAGAGGCTCTCGTCCTTTTCATAGATCTTTCCCTTTATTCAGTGATGTCATTCAGGGGGAACGGACCAGAACGGGCGTTCCGGATCCTAACGGGCTCCGTGGCTGGTTCCGGGTTCCCGACAAGTGCCAATCAAAAGTGAGTTCCTGTTCCTAAATCATTTGAATGACACCACTGCCTTTATTCCATTCACAGTTACCTGTATTGACGTTTTCTGGATCACATCACGGGAAGCTAAAGTAAGCTTTTTAAGAGCCAAGGTTGCTCAATTATTATATAGCAAAGTACTCCGCAAAATAGAATCTATATGCAGGATAACGAGATTCACTTTGCTAAACCTAAGCTTCTGTGTTTTAGTAATGAATAAAGGTCTCCTTCAAGACCTTGAGTTACCCAGTAGCTTAGGTGAAAATGTACCAATTTAGAACAATAGATCAGAGTAGGAAGATGCATATTCTCAGTTTCAGCACGAGAACACAGGCAGTCCAACCCAATGCTGGACTTACTACTAAGGATCAAGCAATCTGTCAGTGTAAGCTAAGGTGTGAACTGTTGTTATGCATTTCAGAGCCAATGGCACAAGCAATTGGAGGTTCATGTGTGTGCCAGTGGCTCCCAGGCTCCCCACCACAAGAGGTAAGGTGATAAGCGAGGGGAGTTAGACTGGAGTGGGATTTACCAGGGGCAGGAGGGGGGATCTCAGGGGCAGCAGCTCAAGCCAAGATACTATTCCCTTTTTCCCTGTCCAATACTTCTTAAGGCTCCTTATGCTTAGGCCAATTAACCAGTGGTGGCCAGGCAGCCTATGCAGAGATAAGGAAAAAAAGATCACCCCCATAGCAAGCAGTGTGTGCTCCAACATTGCTCTGGGCTGGGTGAGGGATAGGATTGGGCCATTAATGAATTTACTTTCCACTTACTATTAGGACTGTGATTTGATTTAATGCAAAACGAATTGTTTTCTTGGCTTTGCTGGCATGATGGATCATGTTGCAGCAACAGCTGAAACCAAAAGGAACACCCACACTAGAAAATGTTTTCACTGTCATAGATTCTTCCAAAATAACCTGGGAACACTGCTTGGGCAAGAGTGTAGATGAGCATTATGTTAGGGTCCCCGCTCCTTCACAGAACCTCAATTTCCAGTGTTCCCTGGAAACAGGGCATGTCTATTACATGAATTCCCCGTCGTGAATGGGCAACAACCCAACTTAAACAGGTCTGATTTTAGGACAGTAATGGCGAACGTCTGACACGCATGTCAGAGGTGACACGTCACTACATTTTGGGTGACACACCAACATTTTAAGCACGATTTTGCTGACTGCAAGGGGTGAGGGAGATGCTGCAATAGAGAGCCACCTTTTGCCTCTCTTACAAATGACTCAGAGAAAGGCATCACAGCTTCACGCTTCCCCAAGGCAGCCGGAGCACTCTTGAGGGGAAGATCAACGGCGCCTGGTTTCCCCTCCCTCAACTGCCCGCTTCAGTCTGCTCCGGAGCCTTTTACTGCTGTAGTTTTCTGGCCTCCTTTCTCCCATGCACTCCTGTGGCTCTCTTGCATGCCAAAGACTACCACTCCCAGAAACCTCTGCCAAGTTCGCACATCTGCCACAACCAACATGCTCTCTCACTTGTGGGGCTCCAGCTTCCACACAGCCTTGCACCCCTCTCATTTGTCCTAATCACCCCCTTGCTACAGACATGGAGAGGGGGGATGAATGGAGGCCAGGTGTGGTAGGAGAGAGAATGCCACCACCCCCCAGCTACCGGGCTTCAGCAAAAGCACTTCCCTCCCTATGTCTTCTGTCTCTGCCTACCCATTCCCTTGTAGGTGGTTCCATGGGGGGGGGGGGTCACTACTGAAGGATCTGCAGGAGGAAAAGCTGCCTCTTTGCCTTGAATTTATGGCAGGTGAGGAACTGTTCCTAAGCCCCCAGCTCCAGGACTAGATAATAGAGGTGCCCCCACCCTGGAAAAGCTTTTATTCCCCAGCCCCTTCCTAGTAGGCAAACCTCTTACGTTCAAAATTAATTTAATACTCCCACACATACACTCCCCATTTTCTATCATTATTTTTAACCTTCTGAGGAACTCAGTATTAAACAATGCAGTCCTAGGAATGTTGAGTTCAGAGATAGCCCAAATGTCTTCCACTTACTCCCCAGAAAGCCTGTTTATAGGTGGAAATCCTGAGCACCCTTGGAAAGGCCCTGATACTACAAGAAGTAAGCCCCATTGAACACAGTGGGGCTTCCCAGCCTGCAAACCTATCTCCACTTACCTAGGAGTAAGACCCATTGACTATAATGGGACTTACTTCTAAGTAGTCCTGCATAGGATTGGGCTGCCAGTGAACAGACATGACAAATTGTAGGTAGGTTGGTAGGTTGAGGGAAGTTGACACGCCAACAAAGTTAGACATTTCCCAAATTTTTGACACACCGAGCCCAAAAGGTTTGTCATCTCTGCTTTAGGATGACCAGGTAGCAGTCAGAGAGAGAGAGGGATCCTTTTGCCTTTAAAAATTGTGCAGAATTCAGACAATTAAGGGAACACCTACCTCCTCATGCAGCTGTCTCAGGAAGTCGATCTCCTCTGACAGGATTTCCAGACGGGATTCCAACTCAACTTTGTTCATGTAGGACTCATCCACATCCTAAGGGGACAGAGCACAAGCCACTATTATAACAGAGTCACTCCCAAAAGGTCATCCCAGGAAGTGATTATTATTTTCCAGAAAACATGACTGATCCCTCTCATTCACCTTTTTCAGCAGGACAAACTCATTTTCCTTCTCAGTGCGATGGTTGATTTCATCCTCGAACCTGTCAGAAACAGATATAGAATTACTATACAGGCTACAAGCAAGCTATGTGTGGTTTATCATGAACCAGCGCTAAGCTGTTTTCAGGGCTGAGAAACACATTACGGCAATCTTGCATTTTTGAACACGGGCAAAGTACCCACACCACCTCTCCTTCCCCATAAAGTAAGCACAACTAGGCCCAAACACATGGGTTTAGGGCAAACAGGCACAATTTGTAACCCCTCTAAGCTGAATACAATCCACCAACTACATACTGTAGCCCAGGAGGCTCCAAACTCAGGCGTGAAGACGGGATTCGGTCCCCCCTGGGCATTTGCAGTTCCACTCAGGGAAACACGAAGACCCCTCAGCCCCCAAAGGACTTCGCGGCAAGCCGCACCTGCACAGAACGTTGCGCACGAGGCATGCTGTGGTGGCTGACCCCAGAAGGGGGGGTCACAGCAAAGGCCCCTGGGGGCAGTAGTCAGGGTCTTTGCAATCGTCCTGGGCAGAACGGCAAGTAAAGAGGCCATTCGCACAGGGGACGATTTTTGGTAGTGCAGCGATCTCCAGTTTGGGGGGGCTCCAAACTGGATGCTTGCTTGGGTGCACGCTTGCTCTCTATTTTTGCAGTCCCAGGCAGCTTCCAAATAGTAAAGGCATATCAAAGCACCTTGCAAAACATCATTCATGGTTAGTGGGCCTTGATAAGTTGCCTCCTTCCATATAATCCTACCTGTACTCTTAGATCATCTGGGGGGGGCCCTTTTGACTGTGCCGCCACCAGGAGAGGTGAAAGGGGCGGCGGCCAGGAAGAGGGCCTTCTCGGTGGTGGCCCCCCAACTTTGGAATACCCTCCCCTTAGAATTGAGAACTGCTCCCTCTTTGTTAACTTTTCAGCGGGGGCTGAAGACCTTTTTATTTCAAAAAGCTTTTAACTGTTGACAGGCTGGCTGGCTGGTTTTTTACACTTTTATATCTTGATCATATCTTATGATCCACGGGGCTTGTTGTTTTTTAAATTTTTAAATTGTATTGTTTTAATATTGTTTTTAAATTGTTTTTTAATGTTAAATTCTGTATTTTACTGTGTCTTGTGGTGTTGTGATGCCGCCTTGGGGGCCTTCGGGCAGAAAGGCGGGATATAAATCCAATAAATAATAATAATGACAAGTTGCAAGTTGTGCAGGCCTGAGTCAGAAGGAAGGAGACACACAGGGCAGGGTTCGGTTCAAGGACTTCTCATGTTAAACATTAAATCAAGTCAAGAAAGGCACATACGGCAGCAGCCTTACGGGAGCTCAGCAGGACCCAAGCTGGTCTATGCTTGCATGGCAGGCTGTCTGGAAGGAGCCCCATATTTGCTACCTTGATGGCAGAAAGGTAAATAAATAAACGAGCTAGCCTGATCTGCAAGTCCATTTCAGTCACATCCTCCTGTTGCACTTCATACGTTAGAATGGAATAAATTTATTCTAATTTTTTTAAAGTCAAATCGTCATCTGTTTGGGCAAGGACCGGATTTTTCGGTGTTCAGCATGACAAAGATGCCCTCTTGATTCAAATTCCACACGTTTTTGCTTTTTGGGCAACAGTGATTTTCAAGACCTTTTGGGAGGAGTAGGCAGTGTTGCCTTTTCTTACCTGAGAATAGTCTCTTCATGGTAAAAATATGCTCTCTGGTATGCACAGAAGAATGCCATGTGCCCAAGGCAGAGGAGATGTGTGTGTCAGCCTCACTTAAAAAAAGTCACGACTGTCGTGAAACAGGTTCGTTGACCCTCTTGGCAACATGCTGTTGAAATAGTCATTGTGCTCAGGACAAGAAGAACAGGAGCTCAGAAGGCTTGGCTGTAGAGCCAACATGGGACAAAGTTACCACGTGTAGAGCTACTATGGCAGAGGGTTTCTAATTATCAGAGCTTCGCTTATTTAAAATGAGCTGGTTAAGTCAGGGACGAACGGAGCTCTGAGTGTACCCAGCACGTCGCCCCACCTCTGTGCGTTGCCTAGCCACGCCTCCCTGCGCCTGGAATAGCTCCATTTTGGAGCGGAATGGATGCCAGGGAGGGCGGGAGGGCCAAACAGCGTGCGGGTTAGTCCGCGGACTCCGTGCAATGGCACCCCGCCGCCCCACCGCTGCCGGCGCCCATGGCTTGCGCCACCCTGGGCTACACCCTTCCTCTGCCTCTGGGTTAAGTTGTGTGTTTTTTTTTAATTCCACACTTGGCCACCAATTTTGAAGTAGATAACTGAAAATCCCAACAAAATAAAACAATACAATTGGCATGACGCAAAAACGTTTTTGAACTATTCACTGTGTCACCCACCTTCCCTACATTTTGCAAGTCTTTGCAACGCTAAGAACTGAGAACATGAATCAGAAACATTTCTGATATTTATTGTTGTCCCTATTTGGCCTGTGGGAGAATTTGGGGGTGCCCTTTAAAATCTAAACACGTGGCTGCTTTCAACTCACTCAGACCATTGGTCCATCTACTTCACTATGGTCAGCATCTCCGCAGTGCCTCAGAGTGCCTCTCTTTCCCAGCTCCACCTAGAGAAGCCAGGGTTTGAAACTTTGTGCAAAGTAGGTGCTTCCATGGAGCTATGGCCCCATCTCCAAACTGGGCAGGGATAACTTGTCATGAGAGGGAGGAGAGCAGTTTTTAGTGGCATCATCATAGCAGTCAAACTACATGCTCCAGCAATATCAAATTCCCCCTTCTCCAACAACAACACTGTCACAGCACCATGTTAATTGCTTCACATGGCCATGTTTTCACATCACCATGTTAATTGCAAAATGCAACCTGTCTCATGAGTATCTCTTGGGCAGAATGGACATCTCTTCTCAGCAATTGCCCCAAGTTTCATGGGAAACCTGCTGCTAAAAGTTGTTATTTCTGGATTTTTCCTAGCAAAGGAGGTTTCTCATTACTATCAATGGAAAGTCAGCCCCTAAAGCAAACTGTTGAGTGTGTTTGTAAGTTGCTAGATGTTTGTTAATTTTACTGGGACAAAGAGGGGAAAAATCTAAGCAGGGTACCATGTGAAATTGACTTGAAACACTATGAAAACACTGGTGTAACACTGTAGGGGAAGCTGACACAGATCAAATAAGCTCAGATGTCATAACTGTGGCTGAAAGATCAGTCATGAGATTATGCACTTCACTCTACGGCTCCGTCATGGAGCAGGTGCCTTACCCCACGCCTTAAGGAACATATTGGCACCTAATTAACCTTAACACAAAAGTTCCCACATAGCCAAGCTTTCTTAACTTCAAACCCTGCTTAAGAGGCGGACCTGTTTGGCATTGATTACAAGAGATTGGAGTGGTTATATCTGCATTGTTCAAAGTCATCCATAAGGGATGTTGGGGAACTGGACTGCCAACCACTGCCAACTTTGAAGAGAAAGGAAAGGAGGAAATCATAGCCTCCATGAGGACTAGAAACTTTTTTAAAAGCAAAACTATTGTCTCAAGAAGCCAACCCCTGCACTAGATTCCAGGGGGCAAATGAAAAGTCTAGAAACTCTTGAGAATGGGATGTGCAGGAAGGTGCTGTTTACTCCAAAGCGACATGGACATTTGGACCACCCATCCACCCACCCTGCCAGTCCCCCACTCACTTAGTCTTGAAATCCTCCACAAGCCCTTGCATGTTAGCCAGCTCAGCATCCAGCCTCACTCTTTCCTGGCCCAAGCCATCCAGCTGCCGACGTAGGTTGTTGATGTAGGCCTCAAACATACTGTCCATGTTGCTTCGAGTGGTCTTCTGGTTCTGCAGGAGGCTCCATTTGGTGTCCAGCATCTTATTCTGCTGCTCCAGGAAGCGGACCTGGGAAAGACCAGAAGCGATTCCATCCAGTTCAATATCTCTCAAATTTTACATTGGTATAAGTGGAAAATTTAAATGGGCTTTCCAAATTTCATTTCACTTTAGTAGGTTGGAGAGAGGTTTGGGTGGACACATAAAAAGCAACTGCTGGTTCTCATCTTTATGAGAGTTTGGAAGGGCAGATGGGAACGGCGGATTTTCCTATGGTTGCCAAGCACTTTTTAAAACACAGACAACTTGGGATATTGATAGGAAGCGAGACATGGAGAAAAAAATGGAAGAAAACCATAGAAGGCATTCATAGCCTACTATATCAGATTCTTCAAAGGAACCCGAGCATGCCTACCCAGAAGTCAGTGCCAATTAATTCCCAGGTAAGCTTGCCTTAGCCTGTGCTCTTGAACAATCCCATTTATCTTAAGCTTGCATAGAAAGATTCTGGTGAATGGGGCCCATCAGTGGAAAATGTTGGGGTAAACGCAGCTGAGGAAATGCAGCCTCTGCCATCAACAGACTGCAGTGCCAATCCAACTTCAGGTGGTTATGCTCAGTGGCAGTACCAGGTTGCTGAGGGAACCATGGCCAAGCCTTCACTGGCCCCCTATAAAGTCACCCATCTGCCCCCTGATAGTGCCTGGGCATGACACTGTTTGAAGTTCTGCTGGCCAAGCCAACTGGGTTAGGTCTAATACTTATGCACCCTCTAATACCTGTGCACCTTTGCCCAATATCCAATCACACTTCCCCCCATGTCACCCTTATTATAAGTCATGCCATCACCAGAAGCTGCTGTTTAACCTAAAACCATTCAACATCCCTCCCCAACCTGAGAATCCGTTTGCAAGGTGTGAGGCTTTGCTTGGCAGCTGTTGCCCAGGCTTTGGCTAACAGAGGCATAAACAGACCATTAAAACCTAGCATAGAGTCAACCACAGATGACAAGCTAGGCAGAGTTGGTCAAAGTTACCCAGGATACAGGAGGAGCTTTTGTTTGCCCACTCTTAATGTGTCCCACTGTGTAAGCTTGCTTGGTCAACAGATGGCTGTCCTTGTCCCCCTCCATCCCACACATTTACATTCAATGAGAGGGGCCCATGAAAAATAGCTACCATATGGAGGGTGCTTCAGGATGGTTCTGGTAGCAGTACATGCCACATCTCCACACAGCAGATTACCACAGTGTTGTGTTGATCCTGCCCAAGACCTCCTGCCTCCTGAGGCAGAGTGCCATGCACTGCCCCCTGCCTTTTACCTGATGAAATGCCAGCCTCTGCTTTACCTGATGAAATGCCAGCCTCAGAAGCAATCCAATGCTTCTGGACTGGAGAAGAGGAATGGAGTGGAGCAGAAGAGAAAGTGTGGCAGAGAAGCTCCGGCTCAAAACTCTCCTCTCCCCCACACTTCCCCAAGTTGGATTGGCACGGCAGTCTGTTGATGCCAGAGGCTGCATTTCCTCAGCCATTTATCCAAACATTTTCCACTGATGAGCCCCATTCACCAGAAACTTTCTATGCAAGCTTAAGATAAATGGGATTGTTCAAGAAGGAAGGATACTTCCTCTTCAATCTACCCCTTTTCCTTTTCCAGTCCAAGGAATGGGAGGAGGAAGTGAAGCTGTGGAGGCAAGTGGGAGATGGAGATGGGCGCTCGTGCCAACCTGCTGCCTGAGTCTTAGAGAATTTTCTCAGAAGAGCAGCCTCCAGACCAACTCCAGAGAGCTTTGGGAGGACAAATCTGTGAACCACATTGTAAGCCATTGCTCACTAATGGTTTGTCACACAGAGACAGCTGCCACAAGAAGCAAAACAAAAAAAGTATCCAGCCCCTGGAACTGTTCTATTTGTTCTGGCACATGAAGCACATCTGTACCACAAACCTATATTGGATTAATCCAAAGGATTCCCCAGAGAACACCAGTTTTGTGAAGGTGCTGAAAACAAATTCTCTGCAAAAGGGCCCTCAACCTGACTCACAAAACTACAATTCCCAGAGATCCTCATGCACCATAGTGCCAATTTAGATTGCATCCTCACACACACACACACACACACACACACACACACACACCCCTTGTGGCTAATATTTAAGTAAATTGTTCACATCACGTGCACACACACAGAGGACCAAAGTAGAACATAATGCATAGTTTGATTCTAAGTGTTTTAACGATAGCTGGAAACAGAGAATCACTTTTAAGAGTATTAAAGGTGCTTTAGAGAGATTTAGCTTCCCAGGATGTGCAAATATAATTTGTTTCATCCAACCGTTGCCTCTGGTCAAACAGGTTTCTGAGGCACAATACAAAGAACCGCAAATCTCATTTACCGCTGGCAAACGTGAGCTCAGTGTACCGACTACAAGTAACACGTCTCCTTTCAAACTATCTTGAATTTTCTGGGGGGAAAAGGCTCCCAACTGCGATAATTGCCCCAGAATCAGTTACTGAAATGAGCTTCACCAGCCATGGAAGTATCAGACAATGCACTCCTGGCACCTTAATTTTCATCCATGTGCTTTGATGTACAGGCAGTGGTGTTGCTGCAAGTAGGTAAAAAAAGTGTTTTGTTTAATGTTCCCCCATTTTTTTTAATAGGCATCCCCGGGGTCAGCCTTAAACCAATGTGGCCAATGTCATCACATTGGGCCCCACACTTTGGGGGCCTCCCCACCAGTGCAGTGAGCATATAGCCTGCTGCAGCAGCCAGGATCTCTATAGGCTATAGGTCAGTGGGGTAAGCAGAACAGATTTACTTTGAGCCCTCCCACTTGCCCTGCCTGCGAACTGTCCCAAATGGGCCTCTTGGAAGCAGTTGGAGGTGATGTCATCGTGTCACCACCAACTATTTCCAGGTGCCACGCTTTGTATGCGGTAGCACAAGCGCTCTTTTTGGTGAGGGGGGCACAGGGAGGGTTGGAGGCCATGGGAATGCCCTGCATTGGGCCCCACTGCTCTTGGAGCCAGCCCTGGGCATCCCAGTTTCCATGGTATCCATGTATAACTGAAACCATGGATACTGAGAATGCAATCCTAACCTGGAGTTAGGCTGGCACAGTTAGGCCAGCAAAGTTTGGCCAGCACAAGGGAACCATAAAATGTATTTGGACCACTCTCAGAATCAGAGAGGTCAGCACACAGACATGCGCCATCCCCCCTGACTGTGGTCACACATGCGCAGAAGATTTAGTCGAGAGGGTTAATGCCTCTGTTTGCCTGAAGATAAGAGCTGAAGAGCTGAAGGTCGCCAGTTCGGGACAGCCGGAAGTCTCTGTGAGCGGCAGACCTCGTTAATTGCGACTGATGCTTCGGCTGCCTTGTGTGAGGGGGAGTTGTGCCGAAGTTCTGCCGCTTCTCTGGTGGGAGCAGGGAAGCCGTTTACCAGCCACCAAGAAGACAAACGGGTGGCCAGAAAGAAGGACTAAATCCAGAAAGATCCATCTGTATGTGTGTAGTTCTTGAAAGAGAACATTTCTGAATAAATTGTAAAAACCTTCGGGTTTCTGAATAAAGTCTGCCCATGTAAACCGCCTTGAGTTATAGTCATTAGAGAAATCTGGTGACCTAAGAAAGGCGGTATATAAATCCAAGTATTATTATTATTATTATTATTTATGGTGGTCCTTGTGCCAGCCAAACTTTGCTGGTCTAACTGTGCCGGCCTAACTACAGGTTAGGATTGCACCAGTGGTGGGATTCAAATAAATTAACAACCGGTTCTATGTCCTTCAGGGCGGCCTTCAGGGCCATCCGCTGCCTTTCTTCCCTCTCCTAACCTAAAATCAGCAACCAGTTCTACAGAATAGGTGAGAACTGGCTGAATTTCATCACTGGATTGCACCCTGAATCAGTGGATAGTGGGGCACGCCTGTACATGTCTATGAATTAGAGGAAGTCTGTGCTTTTTGGCCAGAAAGGGAGTATGCAAGTCTAAAAGGTAGACAGACAGACCTTAGCTCCAAGTTTTAACTTCTGAAGAAGTTAGATCTGAAGAAGGGGATCCAAGCCTGAAGAATGGCAAATCGAGGAACTCACAGTAACCTCATTTTAGCAATGCATCTCCCACCACCACTACAGCAAAAGTAGGGGCAGGGACTTGCTGAAATCCAAAAAAGGGACTGTTGGAGTGTGTTAATCCATTCGGGAGAATTCCTCCCTCTACAACAACCTTGTGAGGTAGGTTAGACTGAGCGACAGTGACAGACCCAGCAAGCTCCATGGCTGAAAGGGAATTGGAACGCAGGTTTCCCCTGATCTCGTCTGCCCCTCTACCCACTAGATGACATGACACTGGCTCTCGATGCCAAGGGCTCAAGTGGCTGGTCAGGGAGCCCACGATGCATTGGCATTGCTGAAGCTAAGCATGGGCGCCCAAGCCAATCCCTTAGGTGGGGGCTGTCCACTGGGAGCCCCATGTGACTTTTCTTTTTCTTCAAGGAAAAGCAGAATACAAATGCAAACAATAAAAACCAGGAATCTTCTCAGCAATAGTAATAAAGGTGACACTTAGTTATCACACGGGCTCCTATTATTATTGTTATGAATCGGACTTGTATTTGGTTCTATGCAGCCACCATATGGTTGTGGCACCACACCTGGTCTCTTACCCCTAGTGAGAAACTGGGTCTGTTGCATCTGCCTGGGCCTCTGGTGTCAAAATCAATTGGAATTCCAGGCAATGCATGTCTTACTCTTGAATGGCACAAGTGCAACACGGCAATGTTTAGGAGAGCTCCACCCATTCCCCATCCTCTTAGCCTGTGGAAAGCAGGCTGCATGGAGGAGCTTGCCAGAAATTCATGGACAAGGCCCTCCCGATTTTTGCACTGCCCATCTCTGAATGATGAAAAATCTGCAGTGCTGGCATGAGGGCTGACTCAGGCAGTCACCTCAGGCAAACAGATCGGCAGGGGGAGCCCACCTCCCATCTTCCCACTCACCTCCACTGCCCCTCCTCTCACTGGAATGGAAAAGCGCAAAAAATAGAAGAGTAGTGGGCTAGGCAGGCCACTGGAGACACTCTAGCCCAGCCATTCTCATGCCCTTTTTTAAATGTTACAGCCCCTTAAGAGCTCTTCTCCAGTTCAGCCCCACCCCCGGTCAATCAAGGATACAAAACAGATAAACATCCCTTCTCCTAATTTTCATTCTGTGCCCCCCTTCAAATGTGCCAGGGCTTCTCAGGGGCCATAAGACTCCCATTGAGAATGGCTGCTCTAGCCCACCCCTCTTCTCTCCACACTTCCTCTTCTGTTCTGTCTCTCGTGCCTTTTTTTCCAGTCTAGGGAGCAGGAGGAACAGAGTCTGCCACAACACCAAGTAAGAGAGGCAGCACACTATCTCAGGCACCAGCAACTCTTGGGCCATCCCCAATTGCCTGGAATAGAGATGCCGTTCAGAATGGCTCTTTCCAACACCACCCCTTTCTAGCCTGCTTTGGCAGAAGCTGATTCTAATCCTGCTGCCAGGATTAGAATCAGCCCACTGACTCAGCCCACTGACACTGCCCCAGGGCCCACGCCCACCAGAAGATGCATCTGCCCAGGCCAAGCATTGGAAGCTCAGTACCGCTGCCAGTGGTAGCAGCCAATTGCCATCAGGGCTGTCAGGAAGTGCCCAGTGCAGGCACTGGCAGGCAACTGGCAAGGATACTACTACCCCTGATTTACAATGACAGTTATGAGATTGTGAATGGGCTGTAGGGACTGTGGGCATTTTGTCCTCTCAAGCACAAATAAATCCCCAGCACCACTCTTAACTCTGGTTAAGGGTCACCTTAGCACTGATCTTAAGTGGTGGTAATGCTCAACTCTTGACTTTGCAATTCAGCTTCCTAGCTTGCTTACACTGACCGCAGTTTAGGTCAGTGCAGAAGCAGGCTTTCACCAACATTGCCACAATGTGTTGGGCAAAGGGCAGGACAATTCATTCCATGGGGTGCGGGAGAGAGAGAGAGAGAGAGAGAGAGAGAGAGAGAGAGAGAGAGAGAGAGAGGAAGAGAGACTGACTATCCTGAAAGCCATTTCCAATCTCTTCACTATAGGCAGAGAGCAGAAGAGTGATGCCTGAAACAGACCAAACTGCGCCACAAGTTTGGAGTTTGTATGTGGGAAAACAGCCCATCTGGGAAGGGAACATGTCCTTGTGTTTGGGGGCGGGGGATAGTTGACTTTCAATGCCAGCTGATGATTCAGTGACAGGAAGAACAAACATACACAATATTTTTCTTCGGAGATCATGGGAACCACACAGGTCTTTTTCATTCTGCCCTCAACTCTCACGCCTGCAGGAGGAGCTTCAGACTCACCAGACTGGTTCGATCACCCTCCAAAACAGGTTTGCTTCCCCTCTGCTGAGGGCAGGGGAAGGCCCCAGAAGTATTACAGCACAGGAATGTGCTTTTTTAGCACACAATCGGGAGCCTTTGGTTTCCAAGGCAGGTTGTCCCACTGACTGCTGGGAATGGAGCTTGAGAGAGGAGAATCCAGGTTTTGCTTTAGCTGCCTGGATCACACATGCACCTGAGGCCTCGCTTGTGCCTTGCTGTCACTAGGAGACACACACCTGCTTGCTCTGCTGCCAGCACAACAACCTTGCCTCCACCTTCACTCCTCTGCAGGAGAGAACTGACAGAAGCTTCCCAGACAGCGACTGAGTTGACAGCAGCTTCACCCACAGAAGATTGAAGAGACCGATCAATTTCCCCACCACAAGATTTGGGGGAGGGCTTCCCTTCTGATCCCCTCAACCCTCATTCCCAAGTGCAACCACGTTGTAAACACATGGAATTACATCTGCTCTGCTCTTCCCTCCCTCTTTTCTCCAGATTGTCAGATTGGAAGCTTCCTGAGGGCAAGGACCTTTTCATTTTGCTGGCATACTAAATGCATCAAATTGCAACCATCTGTAGCGGAGAGACCCAAGCTCAAATCCTGACTCCCCTCTCCTTGGCATGAGAGCTCCCTGGGTGACCTTGGACCAGTTTCTCAGTCTTAACACATTTCACAGGATTGCCGTGAGGACAAAATCTGGAGGTAGGAATTATGTGCACTGTCCTGAATTCCTTAGAGGAAAGACGGAAAGTAAGTGGAAAGTGTAATAAGTTAACTTTGTACGGTTCCCTGCCATGTTAACTGATGGTGCTACATTCATCACTATCACCGTAATTAAAAACATGACATCAAGGTTCAGATTTATGGTCCTTGAAGCCTGACTGCCAATTCCTTGATTGCCAATTCACTTTTCCAAAAGAAGCCAGACCGGGGGCCAGCGCCTTGGGCACTCACCTTGTCGATCAAGTTGGCAAACTTATTGTTGAGGGTCTTGATCTCTTCTTTCTCTTTGGTTCTCAGCTCCTGGATTTTGGGGTCAATCTCCAAGTTGAGTGGGGCCAGAAGGCTCTTGTTCACGCTCACGGCGGTGATGCCACCCGGTGCCAGGCCAAAGCCTGACCCTCGGAAACTGCTGATGCTGCTGCCGGCACTGCCACCTCCAAACCTGCCTCCATAGTTGGAGGAAGCATAGGTGGTGCTGATCCGGGAGCTGCTGGCAGGGCCTGGGGTGTAGGAGCGGCTGCTGAAGGTGCAGATGGGGGCAGAAGTGGTGCTCCGGTAGCTTTTCTTGGTCACAGAGATGGACATTTTGGCTTTCACCCACAGGAAGGCTGTCAGTCAGAGCAGAGAAACCCAGCTAGCCAGGCAGTGAAAGGCAGCAGGGGTGCTGAAGGCTAGGCTGGGTCGATTCAGACAAAGTTATATATGCAGAGAGGGAGGGAGCTCCTACAGCACACAAGAACTCTGCAGCACCTGAGTGGCTGTACAGCAGCAAGGGGGGAGTGGTTAGAAGACTCCAGGGCCCATACCTGCCTTCCTAGGACTGAGTTAACCATTTCCTAAGCAGCAGCTAATATTAAACCAATGGCGAAAAGGCAAAAGGAAACCACTCCTCTCTCCACCCCTCCCACTGCCTCCCAAGAAGGGAACAGCCTGGGAATGTCTAACTGGGATTTTTCTTCTTCTTCTTCTCAATTGTTCTTTCTTGCAGCTAAGAAGCCCAAAGAGGGCAGCAGTCAACCTGGCAAGGAGAGAGAGCAGCCGGGGAATGTCCAAAGGTTAAAAGGAAGCATTTCAACTTCTGGGGTTGTTACACACCCAAATGCACAAACGCAATGAGCAAGCAGATCTTTGACCAGCTCAGGGAGCGAGCAAACTGGAGAGGGCGGAAGAGTTCCTGGCACTTGGAAATGGCTGAGATCTCCAAAATGTACAAGGCGGTAGGATGAGGGCAGATTGCCAAGCTGTTTAAGTGGAGATCATCAGTATTATGCAGTGGGTGGCCGGTAATGGGAGCAGAAGCCAGGCTTCAGGAAGTCAGTGCTGGAGTAGATAAGAGTGTGGATCAGGGATGTCTCCACAGGTGGGGTACAACAGGGCCAACCTTAGGAGTTGTGGGGCCCAATTGGAAACATTTTTTTTGTGTGGGGGCCCATGTTTATTGTTTGTAAAGTTTTAGAGATACAAATGTATTATAGACTTTACATCTCTACGGTAGAATGGGAAGCAATCAAACTATGTCCTTAAAAATGTGCATTGGAGATAATGGACGAAATGGACCTTTTAGTATAAAAATAGCATCCATGGAAGCCTACAAGTCAACAAACAAAATGTGTAATTGCCTTGTAAATAACAGCAGATTACCCTGGCATGGGGGCTCCCTTAGGTGCAGGGCCCAGTTGGGAACAATTGGTCCAATTGGCTTAAAGCCGGCCCTGGGGCACGCCCAGTGATGTCATGCAGGGGGAACGTGGGGGAACTCAGTTCCACTAGTTAAAATTAGGGCTGACTCCACCCACTTCACTCTCCCTCCTCCCAATTCCTCTGCAAAGAGCTTTTCTTCTTGGTTGGCTGGCACTCAGAGGGTTAAAGGCAGTGATGTCATTCAGGGGGAACGGACCAGAACGGATCCTAACGGGCTCCGTGGCTGGTTCCGTGTTCCCGACAAGTGCCAATCAAAAGTGAGTTCCTGTTCCTAAATCATTTGAATGACACCACTGGGCACGCCCATGCCTGGCTGATCCTTGAGGCGGGGGGGGGGTTTGCGCTGCAGCTGCCCCACACTACTGCCTGCTGAACCTGGGTCCATGGGAAAGTTCACAAGGCAATGGTAGGAGAACAGTCGCAGCAGACCTTCTTGTTCTTTGCCCAGTGTCATTTTACCAGTTGTGGATGTCCTATCCCCAGACACTGTGTAATGGGCTGGGGCACCTGGGAATTGTTAAATAGCACCAGGGGAAGAATCAGAGTGAGCCACTGTGGCTATCTGCTCCTCACTGCCTCCTCTAACAAGCCTCCCTGTTGGCCCTGGAGGACGTGGGAGGCAGTGGCAACAGCAGACCATTGTCTTTCTATCTGGGCACCTTCTTATGAATCCTGCTGCCACTGCTCCCCGCTATCACCCAGGGAGCCAGCTAGTGGCTCAGGGCTCTATGGGGAAGTTTATCAAGAAGTGATGGGGAGGAAGGGATAGCAGGAGGCATGAGCATGAGCCCACTCTCCTTTACAGTGTGATCTGTAGGTGTACAGATGGCAGAGAAGGACTGTTGCCTCCCCATTGCTCAATTCCCAGGCCCCAGGATGGGGTGGGGCAGGAGCTGATGCATACACATGTTCCTGAAGCATGGGAGCATGCCATTGCAGGGCCCACAAAGGGTTTCTGCCCCACATCCCCGTCCAAAACTGGAGTTGCTACTGAGTTAGGTGGACCAGTAGGTTCTAAACTTGCAATAAGGCAGCAACAGCTAAGTCCATCTAGCTTAGTACCATTAATACTGACTTGCTGCAGCTCTGACTTGCTGCAGTCATTAGCACTGACCTGCTGCCATTTCCGATGGAGAGGAATCTCTGCTCTACCTCAAGTTGCCAAGGATTGAAGTTGGGATCTTCTGCACTGAACGCATACCACTAAGCTATTACCCTTTCTCAAAAACATGGATCAGAGGGACCCAGGCTAGACAACCTGATGGAGGTAAAGGTAAAGGTTTCCCGACGACCGAATGGTCTAGTCGTGACCATTCACAACTGTAGGGGGCGGTGCTCATCTCTGTTTCTAAGCCGAAGAGCCAGCATTTGTCTGAGGACAAGTTTCCATGGTCATGTGGCCGGCATGACTATACGCCGTAGCACACGGAACATCGTTACCTTCCCACCAAAGTAGTACCTATTTACCTACTCGCATTTTAACATGCTTTCGAACTCCTAGGTTGGTGGGAGCTGGGAACAAGCAACGGGAGCTCATTCCGTTGCGTGGTCTCGAACTGCCAACCTTCCGGTCAACAAGCTTAGCTCAGCGGTTTAACCCCCAGTACCACCACGTCAACCTGATGGAGGCACACTGTAAATTATTTTCAACAGAATGATTCTAGGTTTGTCAACTCTCAGGGTTGACAGATTTTCCTGCTGTTTCCATAAATCAGTATCAAATCTCCAGGTGACAGATAAAAGCAATCTCAGAGGTCTTCAAGAAGTTCCATCATTACATCACAGGGGAGGGGGAATAATAACCAGGAATCATTTCTATCAGTTGGGAACCCTACATAGATATATTAGACGGACACGGCGATATTACACACTTGCAGCGCAATCAGAAACAAGTCCAATTGTATTCAGTAGAGTTTATTCCCATGAATGCGTACATAAGATTTTAGCTTTAGGTTGCAATCCTATATACACTTACTTGGGAGTTAGACCCACTGAACACAATGGGACTACTGAAAAAAAAAATGCATAGAATTGCACTAGTACATTGATTAAATTACTGTAACTTGCATCTCCAAGGATACCTTAGCATGAGATATTTTGCATGCTAACATAAAAAAAATTCTACTGAACTTGGTGGTGCTTATTTTCCAGAAAACATGCAAAGACTGGTAGCAAGGGTGTAGTTGAGGGGGAGCAAAGTTCAGGGACTTTTCCAACAGCATTGATGTCATCACTGATGTCATCAACAGGACTGTTCAGGTGTCTCAAACTTTTTTTTAAAGATCCCCAGCTCAACAGAAGCATCAGGACTAGATGGAAGCAAACCAGTGGTGTCATCTAAATGATTTAAGAACAGGTACTCACTTTTGATTGGCACGTGTCGGGACACGCCCACCAGAAGTGACATCATAAGCCGGAAGTGATGTCGTGGCAGGAAGGGACATGAAAAAAGCCCTTTTTGAGGCCTCAGACAATTTTAAACTGACCCAACAGTTGCAACAGTATTCCACAGCACCCCCAGAACATGTTAAGGAGGCCTGGCATCATGTTAAAGTGACCCAACAGTTCCAAAACCCCAGAGCAGCTCATTTTTCAGTGGCAAGGCAAGGCTCTGCTCGCTGCCTGCCTGCCTGCCTGGCTCTGAGAACATGCAGGCAACTCAAACGTGCAGGAAATTCAAACGTTGCAGGGGGCAGAGTCGATGAGTGGGCGGGCGAATGGGCGTGGCCAGCCATAATCCTAGAAACTGGTACTTGCGTACCCCCGCGTACCCTCTGCATGACATCACTGAAGCAAACTGAGAAATTTGCATAAGGAATCTATTAACATCTCTAGACCATTTTGTTTCTCAAGGGGCACCTGAAAGGCAATATATTGCTCGTGTTACATTAAGACTGCAATCCCATGCAAACTTACCTATTAGGAAGTCCTACTGAACATATGCATATTCCAGATATTGTTTTTAACCCCATATTTATACATTTGTTATACATTTGTTTCAAACTATTGCAACCCATTCCCAAAAGTTTGATATGACACGAACTAGGCCATTAAATGAATGGGCACCAGCCCAGCACCTTCTTCTGTGGCACACGTGCCTTACGGCATGTTTGTGACAGCACTGGATTGGCATAAGGGACATACGCTTGCCAATGCAAGGTCGGGATTGCACCTAAACTACAGAACTCTAGCTGAGAATCCTCAGTGTCTGCAAAAATCTAAGTTCCAACATTGGGAAAAATGTTAATAATTAGGCTGATTTTAAACGAGTACAGGCATTCCCCAGTATCTGCTGGGGTTCCATTCCGGACCCCTCTGTGGATACCCGAAACCATGGATACTAGGGACACCTTTTTAAAGACAGGGGGACATCAGTGGTTTTGCTGCAACAAGGTAAAAAAAAAAAGATTTGTTTAATGTTCCCCTCTGTTTTTAAAAAAGGCATCCCAGTATCCATGGTATCTGTGGATAACTGAAACCGTGGATACTGAATCATACTAGGATTCAGTATTGGACACTAGGGCACACCTGTATAGGTTTGTGGTTATTTAGGTGAGATGGGGAAAAATATGTATTTTTCTTAAATCATGGATTTCTACAGGGGATTTTGCAGTCTCCCAACTTAATTCATTACTGACTAATAGATTCTCTTCCCCCAAACTATTATGCTCTGTACTGTCCAGAGACATCCTCCAGCAACTTGTTGATGTGTAGATGAATGATGATTTCATCAAGTTAGTACATAGTCCACCACATAGTAGTGAGGGCAGAAAACCTGAGTCAAGTGGCCACATTAGCACTGTTGTGGAAACACCAAAAACAATCTTGGACACTTCAGTGCTTTAAGCAAGCAAAGCAAACAGTATTTACATTCCGCTTTTCAACAAAAAGTTCACAGTTTACAGGCAAAAAAATAAAGTTAAAGTGCTCCCTGCATAAGAACATAAGAAGAGCCCTGCTGGATCTGGCCAAAGGCCCGCCTAGTCCAGCTTCCTGTATCTCACAGCGGCCCACCAGGTGCCCCAGGGAGGCATGAGACAACAAGATGCTTGCATCCTGTTGCCACTCCCTTGCACCCAGTACTCTGAAGTAGCCCACCACCAATGAAAGAAGGTTGCACAATCCATCATTGCCTATAGCCCACAATGGACCTTTCCTCCAGAAATCCGTCCAATCCCCTCTTAAAGGCATCCAGACCAGATGCCATCACCAACTCCTGTGGCAGAGTTCCACAGATTAACTACCCACTGGGTAAAAAAGTACTTCCTTTTATCTGCTTCAGCTCTCCCAACCCTCAGTTTTAGTGGATGCCCCCTGGTTCTGGTGTTTTGAGATTGGGAATAGAACATCCTTTTATCGACTCTATCTGTTCTGAGCATAATTTTGTATGTCTCAATCATATCCCCCCTCAGGAGCTTTTTTTCTAGGCTAAAGAGCCCTGAAAGCTGCAGTCTTCCTTCATAAGGGAGGTGCCCCAGCCCCGTAATCATTTTTGTCACTCTCTTCTGCACCTTTTCCAGCTCCACTATGTCCCTTTTGAGGTGTGGTGACCAGAACTGTACACAATATTCCAGGTGTCGCCTTACCATCAATTGGTACAATGGCATGATAATATTGGCTGTTTTATTCTCAACCCCTTTTTTAATTACCCCAAGCATGGAACTGGCCTTCTTAATTGCTGCCACACACTGGGTCGATACCTTCATTGAATTGTCCACCAGCACCCCAAGATCTCTCTCTTGAGCTGTCACAGACAGCTCAGAACCCATGAGCCTATAGGTGAAGTTTTGGGGTTTTGCCCCAACGTGTATCACTTTACACTTGTTTACACTTTACATCGCTCCCTGTCTCAAAAGGGTTCACAATCTAAAAAAAATGCAGACCACCACTAGAAAATACATGGGGTGAAAAGGGACAATTACTCTCCCCCTACTAAATATAAGAGGAGGCACTTGAAAAAGTGCCTCTTGCCCAGTTAGCAGGGGATATATCTATTTGTTTTTAATATTGTTTTGAGTTTTATGTTATAAGCCACCCGGAGTGCCCTTGAATGTGGGAGAAAGGCGGGGTACAATTTTTTTTTATTTTTAAAAAATAAATTTAAACAAACATTCATGTGCAACAAACTATGTACAACACCCAGAGCAAACCTGAAGCAGTCTGAAAACATTTCGTTTGCCTGTCAGCTCAGATTGCTCTTGAGACAATAATGTTGCCACAGCTCTTGTTGAACGCAGAGAATATTATAAGCAACGAGCACCTAACTGCTGCGAAACTGCTTGAACTTAGAGGCAAGCTACACGAGACCTTTAAAGTATTATTGGGCCTGAATGGCTTAGTTTTCTATAATCCACAGCATGGATTATAACATGATTCTATAATCATGTTCCCAGCAGATCTGGATACTGCCAAGGGGCAGGGAGGGTTAAAACCTTCCAACCTCAGTCTGATCCATGGGTGGGGCTGGGACTTCAGCAGCTATTGATAAAACGAAGTCCATCAGGCCCAATAATGATGATGCCATTTATCCCTCCATTGTGCTGGCATGAAATTTGCTATAAAGTAATTACCATACGCAATAGTGAAGGCCTTGGTGGTTCAGGGCTGGCCAACAAATCAGGAAATCTCCATCTTGAAGCTCACCTCTGCCATGAGCCCACCACACAGCTTTAGGAAAGCTGCTGCCTCTCGGCTTCTGCCCTCCATTTGCAATCTAGATATGACCTCCCTTGGAAGGCTGGTGCAAGGAATATAACAAAGTCTGGTGCATGAAGGCGATGTGGTGGCGCTGCGGGTTAAACCGCTGTTGCTGAACTTGCTGACCGGAATGTTGGCAGTTCAAGACCACACAACAGAGTGAGCTCCTGTCACTTGTCCCAGCTCCTGCCAACCTAGTATGAAAGCACGTCAAAATGCGAGTAGGTGCCACTTCGGTGGGAAAGTAACGGCATTCCATGCACCTTGGCATATATTCATGCGGGCCACATGACCACGGAAGCTTGTCCTCGGACAAAACGCCAGCTCTTTGGTTTAGAAACGGAGATGAGCACTGCCACCTACAGTCGGTCACAACTAGACCATTCGGTCGTGGGGAAACCTTTACCTTTTATGGTGCATGAAGCACTTTTGACTAGTGGAAAGCGCTGTACCATGTACTGGTAAAAGCTAAGTGCTCATCTATTAATACCTAGCTCAGGTGGTGGCTGAATGCCAATCAGGCTGCAAATAGAACTGGGCCAGCCCAAGATAACATAGTGGGTTAGATCCACTCAGGGGAATGGCCTAGGTATGCAGAAAGTGCATACATGTGTAAATTAAAAGTCATGGTAGCCCCATATACGTGCAGCCTGAGGATGCTCACTGGCCTCCCAGCACCTATAGAATGTTGAAGAGGCAGCTCGGAAAACCACACAGAACAAGGGGCAGGGCAGAGACAGGCTGGGGCAAAGCAACATTTTCTTGCAAGATCCTTGTCGTTGTCATTAAATATGGGCCTGTGAGCCTGGCAATGGCATGAAGTCAAGCCTAACGTCCTGCCTGTCTTTCCAGTGCTGCGTTGCTTCCCATCTTGTTCAGCAGACCCTGGGCAGCAGGTGCATGCTAGTGGTGTAAGCAGGGTGGGGTGACAGAGGCACAACCCTGAACAAGATGGGCATTCAAGGTCATCTGTCACACCAACAGCAATTACAGTAATTCAGCATCGTATTGCTTTTTTCAGTGCGGAATAACTAGATCTGCTTTCAAGGCGGTAGCTAAAAGGGCAGATCCTGGCATACTAGGGGACTTCAGCAGCAATTCTATATACACACGTACCTAGGCGTAAGGCCTACTTAGGGCCCAATCCTATCCTATTTTCCAGCTCTGATGTAGCCATCCTAATAGGGTGTATGCTGCACTCTGTGGTGGAGGGGGAGTCAGGGAGGCCTCCTCAAGGTAAAGACACGTTTGGTTGCTGATCTTGGGACTACACTGTAGCTGCATCAGCCAGAGGCAGATATAAAGGAGGGCAAAGCTCTAAGTTTTGCAAGAAGCCTTACCTTGCAGTGGAAATCACTCCTCTCCTGCACCGTTTTAGCCAATCCTCACAGGGAAAAGCAACATCTTGGCGTTGCTTACTGGCTACAAGCAAGCAGCAAGGGAGAGGAGGGATTTACATGACAGGGTAACACTTGCAACACTTAGAGCTTTGCCCTCCCTGTAGAAACGCCTCTGGCATCAGCACTAGATACCTGGATAGGCTTGGGCCCTGAATGGGGTTGGGACTTAATTCTAATCTAAGTAACATGCATAGGATTGCACTATTCGTCAGAGCAGGACAGCCAGAGGCAACAGTTGTTGAAGCTGGAGGAAGCACCACACCATCATGACTAGTAGCCAGTGATAAACCTGTCTTCCATGAATCTGTCTGATCATTTATTGTTGCCTCCCAGGGCTGAGAATATGAAACAGCCTGGGAGTTGGAACTCTGATAATGTGTGTGTGTGTGTGTGTGTGTGTGTGTGTGTTGTGTTATGAATATTTATACTTCACTTTCCATCATGAAAATAACACCCACGCCAACTTTACACTGAAAAACACAGACCAATACAACTAGGTCCTGGGGAGGACAAGCAAGATGACAAGCAAGATTAAAATTGGGGCTAGATGCGGTAATTGGCAATGGCCTTGTTCACTGCAAAGCCCCCATGCATGAGGTTACAGTTACAGAGCTTTCCTTTTATTTCAACTTTGGTCTGATTCTGGAGAAAATAGTTTCCAGACCGGGAAGGAAGTTAATTGCTTGCACTTAGGCAGATAAGCGGAATGTTGGCAGCCTCTAATGAGGAACTCGCAGCGCCCCAAAGAGCCGGTTGTGCCTCCCTAAGATTGAATCCTGGCACCTGCTGGTTCCAAACTGTGAGAAACAA
This sequence comes from Lerista edwardsae, assembly GCA_029204185.1. Classification (NCBI taxonomy): domain Eukaryota; kingdom Metazoa; phylum Chordata; class Lepidosauria; order Squamata; family Scincidae; genus Lerista; species Lerista edwardsae. The sequence continues at coordinate 3,108,241 of JAJKFI010000124.1, read as the reverse complement.
CCACCTTGGCTTCAAAACACAATTTCGAGGCTAAGACAGATCTCACTTTTCTTTAATTAAGCCGAAGTGGTTTCGCCAATCTTCAACTGCTGTGGAACAAATGCTTCTGAATGCGGTGTGTTATGTACGTTCAACGCACTGGCCTTCAACCTGAAAAAGGGGACTCAGCCTCCCCTTGCCCACAAAGTGGCTGTTGAGGGAGGGATTTGCAGCTCCTTGCGTTGATTACGGGAAGCAAGACATTAACCCTTTTTCCTGTCCAGGCCTAGGACCCACCTCAATTTGAAGCAATTAGACTTGTCAACTCTAACTGAACCTAATCCTAAAGAGGTTTTTTTTTTTTCCAAATAAGATGTACATTATACCTCCAGTATATCCTTTAGCCCTGTGTCATCTCAGCACTCTTCATCCTAGGAGTGATTGACAAGGTTCTGTAGCTAACGAGGGTAGTGCATTCTTGATAGCACAGGACCAAGTTCCCTGCCTCATAGTATCAACAATGTCTCCTTTAGCGCCGTTTCATGCGGCACTTGAGTTTGGGGGAATGTATCCCCCTATGCCTGTGCTTCCCAAACTGTGCACGGTGGCATCCCAGGGTGCTGCAGCGAACTCAAAGGGACACCACAGGTTATTTTCAGTGGTGTCATCTAAATGATTTAAGAACAGGTACTCACTTTTGATTGGCACATGTCGGGACACGCCCACCAGAAGTGATGTCATAAGCCGGAAGTGAGGTCGTGGCAGGAAGTGACATGAAAAAAGCCCTTTTTGAGGCCTCAGACAATTTTAAACTGACCCAACAGTTGCGACAGTATTCCACAGCACCCCCAGAACATGTTAAGGAGGCCTGGCATCATGTTAAAGTGACCCAACAGTTCCAAAACCCCAGGGTGGCTCATTTTTCAGTGGCAAGGCAAGGCAAGGCTCCGCTCGCTGCCTGCCTGCCTGGCTCTGAGAATGTGCAGGCAACTCAAACGTACAGGAAATTCAAACGTTGCAGGGGGCGGAGTTGATGAGTGGGTGGGCGAATGGGCGGGGCCAGTCGTAATCCTAGGAACCGGTACTCGCGTACCCCCGCGTACCCCCTGCATGACATCACTGGTTACTTTAAATTTTAAAAGGAAACACAACATATGATAGAAATATGACAATACTTATATGGCTTAAGGGTGCCATGAAACACATTGCTGAGACACGATGGGTGCTGTGGACCAAGAAAGTTTGGGACTGTCTGTCTGCTATGGGTGATTTGTTATAATGTCAAAAATGAAGCAGTCCTTGTTAAAATCTTCAGGATTGCCTTCAATGGTCACCTGGAAATTGACACTGATTCCAGGAGACCCCAGGACAAAAGTTGTATCAGCGCAGATGGTCAATTCTCAGTAACAGAGCACTCCTTTCCTCAGTTGTCCATGGAGACATGAGTACAACTCACATTGCTCCATCCTCCGCCTGTTCTCGGTTATCTGCAGCATCCGAGGCCATCCTGATGCTATTCTCTGCATCTGAGGTGGCCATTTCGAGGCTATACATGACCATTCCTATTCACTGCATCCACGTCCATTTTGGAGCAATCTGCAGCTATCTTGAAGCTATCACAAACCAGGGACTCCCTGGATCCTGATTCACAGCTCACTCTCATGCGAAGCAAGCCTATGCACGTATGCTCAGAAGCAAGCCCCACTGGGTTCAGTGAAGCTTACAGTGAAGCCCAGGTGAGTGTGTATCAGATTGCAGCCTACGCCACTGGATGACATCATGATAATCAATGTTCTGCTTTACGGGAGGAGGCAGGAAGACTGCTTGCTGTACAAAAATAGTTATCTCCTTCTCCGGCAGGACAGAGATAAAGTTCTCAGAGGAAAAAAAAAGCCCTGTCTGCTTCATCAGACCTGCATCTAAATCACATTTTGTTTCCCACAGGAGCCAAACAAATGCCCCAAGGAAGCTTGCAGGGGTAACAGGCCTTACAAGCCTCTGGTATTCAGAGGTATACTCAGTGGTGTCATCCAAATGATTTAGGAACAGGTACTCACTTTTGATTGGCACTTGTCGGGGTCCGCCCACCGGAAGTGACGTTGTAAGCCGGAAGTGATGTCATGATTGTTGCCATGGATGTGATCATGTTTGTAATAACTTCAGCTTGTGGTTAGTGTTGATTTAACTTCTATTGCTTTGCTTTCTAGAGATGTGTATATACATATTTTGCTTCAACTGTTCCCTGGTTAAATAGCAGGGGGCAGCTTTGAATGGGCGGGGCCAGCTCAACTTCTAGGAACCGGTACTCGCGTAGTGGTGCGTAGTGGGTGCATGACATCACTGGGTATACTGCTTCTGAAACCTGGAGGTTTTCGGTCACTTTCATGTCTTAAGTTATGACTGCCAAACATAGAACATGAATTTGTGTAAATTCCTTTTAGGGCCCAATCCGACCCAACTTTCCAGCACTAATGCAGCTGTGCCAATAGGATGTGCAACGTACTCTGTGGTGGGGAGGCAGACATGAAGGCCTTCTTAAGGTAAGGGAATGTTTGTTCCCTTACCTCAGGGCTGCCTTGCCTTCTCTCTTTAGGCCTCCCCTCTCTCTGGGGGTCTCCCCTTCAAAATAGCAGTGCTGAAAAAAAGGGAGTATTCCTGACAGGTGCTGCTGCTGCCCCCCACCCCCAGGCCCATTTTCGGCCACTCCCAGGCCCTTTTCTAAGGGGAAATTTCAACAGAGAAGATAGGAATGTGCTAATCTCCAGTCATGACTAGGAAAAGCTTCTGCAAACAGTCAGAAAGAATGTAAAGGTCCAAGCCCTGTTTGTACTCAGTGGAAAAATATGCAAGGAAGTATGGTTGGTAATGCTGTAGGTCTGCAATAATCCCAGCTAGTCTGGCTGCTCACTCTGCAAACACTGATTGCAATTTCTGATTGCAACACCTGGGACAAGGGGCATGCGTTGTCACTTGGAGGGAGGAGGGCATCTTTCTCCACGCTCGGGTTAGTGCACAGTAAGTGTACGTTTGCTTTCCATTTGTTGCAGAAGTCACTCCTGTGGGTCAAATGTCACATTCTTCTAACACAGGGCTGCCAGCTTTTAATCAGCCAGTATAGTGATGCCTTTCAGCAACAACATGGCGTGTAGGCCTTTGCAAGTGGTAATATTTCACTTCCATCCAACAAAGAACTTCCCCACTGATTTCTGTACAGGCGGCCACCAAAGGCACAAGAGCCAGCCAAGTATAGTCATTTTTTTCCAAGTCATTTGGCAACCCACCAGGCCCTCCTAAGGATTTTATGCTGCTCAGGTGAATTAAAATGGTGTTACGCATGTGTCTCAGTATAACACTAAAACATCAAAGGCTGATTAGGATAACTATTGCCTCATATTCATTGCTAACATTTGCCATTGTCTGCTAAGTGAGTATTTTTTTTTTGGTTGTTGCATTGAACATCATGTCTTACATTGTAACTGTTCAGCCTCTTCTAGAGCATGCAGGATGCTGAGCTCTGCTAATTGTACTTTCGGAAAAAGAAGGCACCTATGCTTAATCAAAGCTTCATGCAGGTAGATTTTGTTGTAGAAGTGAGCAATGAGTCAACTGCTACATAGTGGTGGCTGTGGGCAAATAGTCCATATGTGGTTGGCACAACCGTTGCCCTCCTTTCATAGCATGGAGACATGCTTCAGTTATGGGGACTCTTAATGAAATCCACAAGTGACACCCCCCTGACTCCCCAGAATTTTAGCCACATCATGCCCCTTTTCCGCGACACCTTCTAAGGCTGCAATCCTATGCACACTTTCCTGGGAGTATGTCTCATTGAACAGAATGGGACTTACTTCTGAGTAGATATGCATAGGATTGTGCTTTAAGTAGCTTAAGCAGCCTACACATAAGCTAAGGGAGCAGGTTCCCTTTGGTCTCCCTGTAATGCAAGCACTGGTCACATCTCCTGCTACCTAACCACCAGCATAGCCAAACAAGGATATTTTGGGGCCCAATCCTACCCAGCTTTCTAGCACTAATGCTGCCGTGCCAACAGCGTGTGAGGGGAGAACAGTAATAGAGGCCTCCTCAAGGTAAGGGAAGGTTTGTTCCCTTACCTCAGGTCTGCATTGCGGCTGCATCCATGCTGGAAAGTTGGGTGTGATTGGGCCCTCAGTGTCTGAAGCAGATAATCCAGAACTTAGACAGCCCCACAAGGGGAACAATCCAACAGGAAGTTCCATTCATTTCGCAGAGGCTTGCACAGGATAAATTCCTGGTAGATTGTGCCCCGTGGATCCAATCTGCCCCCTACTTTCCTGTGGATCAAGTCTGTCTCCTATTCCATCATTCTCAATGTCTTCCAAAATCTGCCTCCATAGTCAAGGCCAGAGGCGTTTCTACAGGGAAGGCAAAGCTCTAAGTTTTGCAAGAAGCCTTACCCTGTCATGGAAATCCCTCCTCTCCCTTGCTGCTGTAGCCAGTAAGCAACACCAAGATGTTGCTTTTCCCTGTGAGGATTGGCTACAACAGTGCAGGAGAGAAGTGATGTCCACTGCAAGGTAAGGCTTCTTGCAAAACTTAGAGCTTTGCCCTCCCTTAGATCTGCCTCTGGTCAAGGCTGCCTCTTTCCACAGATCTCAAATGTGGCAGTTGGTACAAAGCCCACCCATCAGACTCATTCCTTGGGAAATGGAATTCAGCAAACAACCACATCACCTCAAATCCCATCTCTGACTGGTAGATTCTGATACCTCAAAAGAAGTAGGAAGATCATATTTAAGGGACGTGGGGCAGGGGGCACAGGGGGTGTAATACCCAGTTATGCTCAATAGAGGCAGCCCCCTCTCCAAAGTCCATATAAGGTGACAGAGACAACTTTAATCAACAAAATGAATCACTTTGTAAATCAGCTATATAAATCAGCTCCTCTTTGACCACACCACGCTGCACTGTCAAAGTGGCAGCAGTGACCCTAGGAATTAAGAGGAAAATATAGTTAACCTCACAGTTATTAAACGTTTTTGGTTAACTCGGTAGCGTTACTGTCTTGCCAGTATCCTGGTTATGTATTACTTCTGGTTTGTTTTCCTTTCTCACATATGCTTCTTTTCTTTTTAGCTTTATGATTTCAGTATGTCAGTTTCCACTCTGTTTTCTCCCATTTATCGAGCTTCAATGGAAACGTAATACTGTTGTCCAAGACTTTTCAGTCCTTTCCTGTCAAATCTGCTAAGTACGGCTTCCACTAGAGATTGTGGTTGTTTGCAAATACAGTAGTGGAAGCACCCGTATTAAACCTGGAGCTTACACAAAGGAAGGAGGCACTGCAAACACTTTAAAGGATAGGATTAGAGTTCACAATGAACTGCTCAGATTACAAATTTGAACCCTAGACGGAAAATCAAAAAGACACATTAGACTTTTACGAAAGGAGTGGCAGAAGGATACACAATTTAAATACCATCTACAGCCCAATCCTTCCTGGGTCAGCCATTGTCAGGGTGCCTCTTCCACTGACATTGACTGCCATAAAGCAGACAGCGCCAGTTGTAAAAGGTGCTCCAGCAGTGCAGGAAGTCGCTGCTGGTTGTGCAGGAAGACACTGATGATTCGCCAGAGGGAAGGCTGGAGCCAGGAGGTATGGTAGCAGGGGAGGTGGAAAGGGCGGAGGAAGATGGAACAGGGGTGGGGGAGAGCAGAAAGAGGCAGCAGGGTGCCATAAGGGGGTGCATGAAGAAGCAGCCACTCGGAGCTGGGCCAAGTAGCTTCCTCAGAAAACAGAAAGAGGTGTTGGCTGCCATCTTGGACAGCCGCCCCAGACACCCCCACATGATGTTCCAGCATGAAATCTGGGAAGGACCGCCCCCCACGTCCTCCACTAGCGACACTACTACAATTGGAACCTAGCACTTACTGATGCACTGCCTCCTGTTACTTAGGTCTCAGTGAGTCCTTCGCTGGACAACTCCCCTGCTACTCGGTCCTTGAACTGCTGGACAGCTCCTTGGCCTTGCCAGCAAGACAGGACTCTGAGCCACTCTGCAGGGGTTGGGAGGAAAGAGATAAGACAGTATATAGCCCTTTTAATGGGGGCTGTTGATGATTAGCTGTTTGATGGCACAAACCTATGTGCACAGTACGCGTTGTGGTTTGGCAAGTGTCATGGACACCTTGGACTGGCTAGTGCCCATGTCGTCACCACTAACCACCACTAACAGAGGGTTCAATCCTCTGTAAAGCATGCTCGCAACTCCTCAGGAGGAGGGAGCGCTGCTGCTGGACTGGTGCTAGTTAGTGCTTGGCCTCAGTACCTAGAGGAGGGGTGGCCAGCACTCTAGCAGTGCTGGCGACTGGTAAGTGGGTTCAGGGTGGGGCAGAGGCAGGGAGGGAGCAAAACTGGGTGGGGGGAAGGGAGGATTAGGGAAGCACAGGGGTGGGACTGGGCGGCAACTGGATCCTGAACCCCCGCGTCAGGCAGGGCACCCCAATGCGGGGCTACTCCAGTCTCCACCAGCAAAAGAGCTGGCTGAAACTCGAGTAGCCCCATTGTGGGGAATAGGGTTGTCCCTGGGGAAAGGAGATGAACATTCCCTTCCCCTGAGGACACTACCACGGCTGCTGTAGATCCCACAGGATGCAGCGGTACCATTTTGATACTGGTGCTCCTCTGGGACCTGGCCAGCTCAGGAGTGGGCTGTGTGTCATTACAAATCTTTATAAAAATGCATTTTTCAACATTGATTTGATTGTGTCATCTTGTTACAAGCTCTTACTTCAGTACTACCCCAGTGGTACTGTGCATCCAGCCTTTTCAAACACAGAAAATGGCAAGCACAAGCCAAAAAAGCACAAGCACTACCCTCTTAATTGGCAGCATTATCCCACCGCCTTATTTAAAAAAGAAAAAAAATCATTTTGAGTTTGCACTCCGCATTTCCTGCACTGCAACACACATACCTGTCCTTAAACTGGAAACTCAGGTGTCATCAGGGTCATGTTTGGGCTGTCCAGAGCAAGTGAATGAAAGTGACAAAGCTGTCACACAAAGGCAGAACTACATTTTTTTTCTCAGCAATCCTATCTTCCCAAACCTGCAGTTTCTGCAATAAGGCGCATGCAGGTGTGGGTGGATGGGTGTTATGTGTGTGTTTGCATTTGCAAGGCAATTTTTGTGGGTAGGTTGTTATGTGGCTTTACAATGTGGTGAGCTGCCCTAATGGCCCCTTTGGGAAGGGAGGCCTTTTAATTGAGGGGCCCTTTGGGGACGCAAGCATTTTAACTGAACAATAAATCCCCCCAGTGCTGTGAGAAATTGCAGGACTTCTCCAGGGCAAAACCATGTAGGCTTTGCAAGGACTGATTGCCTAAGTTCCCTGGATGCATTTCAGGCGCTTTCTGGCCTTCATCTTGATGACCTGGTTCCCAGATAGGGAAAGGAGCCCCTCTGAGCTCTGCAATGTAAACATTGAGGTCTGTCTGTTCTCAAGACATCAGCCCCTGCACAGTATGACAGGCCTCCCAAGAGTTAAGGATCTAGGTAAAAAAAAAATCCCCCTAACCTGCACAGCCCTGTGCATTCCTGAGCTCTTAAACAAGCAGTCTGCTGCCCTGTACCATTCTAGCTGACTCCCCGCTTCCCATATCTCATTACTTCTTGCAAGCAACAGCCACATTCTTCAGCGACGGCTTGTGCCAGTTCTCTTGCTAGCTACCAACCAAGTGTGCAATTTGTTGCTCTCATGTTAGAACTGACACTGCTGCTTAGATCTTGAGCTCCAAACATCAATCAGTAGGAAGAACATAAAAACCCGTGACTATTGTGGTTGAAGGGCCACTGTCCCAAAAAAAAGTGTTCGCAAGAATGAATAAAATATGTTGCGGCATATGTGTTTTGGGTTTTTTAAAAAAAAAATTCCACTAATTCTGAACGCCACTCATTCTGAATTAGGAGATTGGGTCACAGGTGTCTTTGGATTTTTGCCTCTGGGCAGTACTGGAGCCAGATTTGGGGGGGGCAGTAAATATGGCAGGCATGCCATGCAAACGGCCCCTCCCACTTGCTATCAGAGCCATTCAGGGCAGCAATGGTAACACGCAGGCACTTGCCAATTGGTTCAGCCAGCACCTGTACATTATCATCGCTGCCCCAAATGGCTCTGCCAGCAAGTGGGAGGGGCCACTTACACAGTGAGTTGTGGCACATGCCACAACAACACTTACGGTGCCACCCCAACTCTAGCTGTGCCTCTGGCACCCAAATAGTTTGGCCTCGAACTGCACAGTCTCCATCTTTTCAGGAGTCTATAAGAACTACAAATTCAGTTAATAAATTTAGCAGGTTTTTTTCCCCCAGCACTTTCCCTCATCTCCAAGCACACAAATGCATTATATTCTATTTGTTCCTTCTTATGCACAAGTCTTGTCCTAAGCACAAAAGGGGAACTTGGTCACTCAAACCACAGTCAAATCCCTTAAACCACAAGGCTGTAAACTGGACCATAGGAGTTTGTTCTGCACAAACAAATACTAACCAGAGACCTGCAGTCAAGAACCCGGCCAAGTCAATATTTGAAATGGCGGGCACCCTATCATATAGAAAACACACCACACAGAGAAACGCAAGCAAGCAAATTCATACTTGCATGCACATACATACGCGGAGCAAGCAGATATATGCACAGCGTATTCAAGAACCCAGAAAAGCCCTGATCATTTTTTAAATGCGTTGCAATCTTTGCCTCTTACTAATAGTCAGTGGTGGCCTCTGATATGATAGGCAAATCCAATTGGGGCAGCAGAAGGCAGCAGAAAAGAGCATAAGCTCTGCACGGCATCAACAACCCATCAGAACCAACCAGGAAAACCTGACTAGGGATCTTCTGCTGATGAGACCAAATGTAATAGACCACTTTGAGGTTACTTTAGAAAGATAGGGGGATATTCCCAACTAGATATTCTGGAGCCTTGTTTATTCACACTATTCAAAACATGACCATTCTAATAGGGCCTGACTTCCAGACATACATGAGCCTCAGTACTTCTCTTTTTATAGATTTGGATAGAGGCTCTCTGCACATATAGCTGCAGCCACGTGGGAGCCACTTCTTCATGGTCTACTCTGGACCAATACTGCTGAGGATCCCAATGTAATAATCATCACTATGGGAGGAGTCAGAACATGTGAGTCTTTCCCACTAAATTAGCAGTTCGGAGGAAGGCTGCCCATTACCTGGGAAAGTCTCATCTATATCATGGTGTTAGAGCGCAATCCTAACCTGGAATTAGGCCGGCACATTTAGGCCAGCAACGCTTGGCCAGTGCAAGGGCCACCGTAAACTGCATTTGGACCACTCTCGGAGTCAGGGAGGATGGTACACTTCTGTGTGCTGGCCTCTCTGACTCTAAGAGTGGTCCAAACATACTTTATGGTGCCCTTGTGCCAGCCAAACTTTGCTGGCCTAATTGTGCCAGCCTAACTTCAGGTTAGGATTGTGCTCTCAGTCACATGCATTGACACAGGATTGCGCCACAGGGAAGCAACTCCCATGCTACTGTGTCTTCATGTAAAGAAGGAGCCCAAATTTGGTTCGTCCCTCTATCTGAATGCATGGGTGCTCCATTCTGAAACTGTGCCCCAATAAATTTTTGAGTTTTTAAGATGTTGCTGGACTTTTTGTTGTTTTCACAAACCACATCTCTGTGAAGTAACACATTAAAGGCCCAATCTTATCCAACTTTCCAGCACCAATGCAGGCTTGCCAATGGGACATCTGCTGCATCCTGCGGTGGGGGGGGGGAGTCAAAGGCCTCCTCAAGGTAACATTTGTTCCCTTACAACTAGGCTGCATGGTAGCTGCATGGGCAATGGAAAGCTAGATAGGACTGGGCCCTTAAGTCTTCTGAGATGATGGATTTCAGGCAATGATACTTATAGCCAATGTGAAAATGCAGAGTTTAGTGTTCCAGTTTCCCTTGGAAAACTGAGCATCAAGCCTAGAGAAGGAGCCCAACAATGAATGAATGGGCAATTAAGTTATTTGTGTTGCAACAGATCTTGGGACAAAAGCTTCTGGATCACACCCAATTTGTCCAGGTGCATGACTTGGCCGGACATATGATACAAACACTGACTGGGAAGACAAAAGAATAGGATGGATAGACATGCTTGAACCTGAAAAACATCAGAAATATGTCCTACAGAAATCTAGCCTATACTGGGAGGGTACACAGCAGCTGGAGAAACTGCAGGAAGAAGAAGAAGAAGAAAAACTGGCTCTGGAAGGAGTTTTTAACACTGAAGTCCACATTGGCTGGTGTCAAAACATAATGCAACCACAGAGCCAACCACCGCTGTAACATATAGTGCAGTATTCTAACAGACTATGAATCAGGGCTTCCCTGGTTCAAATCTTGCCTCTGTTATAAACTCACCCGTGGCATTTCCTATCTGCCCCTACTGCAATATGGGGATATTTACTTAAATTACAGGGCTGTTGTAAGGGCGGCATCAAAATAATACAAGTGAAGTGCTTTGCACACTCAGAAAATGCTATTATTATTATTAGTATTAATAATAATAATAATAATACATCAATAACAGTTATAAGAAGAACTGACACCTGATGAAGGGGCAGAGGGAGGGAGGAGAGAAGGTGGTCCTGTGGGCCGGCCAGACTGGGGAGGGGGACAGTGTGTGAATCCGGCACTTAGGCCAGATCCTAACCCCCATCCCTGGGCTGGTCAGCCCTAATCTGGGCCACTTGGATTTGCACCAGCAATTTCACTGGGGCAGATCCAAGCAGCCACATAGGGGTGGCTGGGGCTTACCCTGGGGTAAGCAGAAAATATCCTCTTATCCCGAGGTGAGCTCCAGCTGATGCCTATCCTGCACTGGGTACAGTGCAGGCCAGATGGCCTGTCTGCTCCAACGCAGATTAGGGTTGGGCTGCCCATGTTGCAGCACTAGTTAGAAGCACCATAGTGTACAGTGGTTTCCATGGCCAAATTACTTGTATTATCACTGGTGGTGAGGAAGAACTGCCACATACATATTCAAACCAAAACTAAGGTTAGGAAGGCCAACTTAGCCAGTTTTTAGCCCCTGCCAGAAGGCTTCCAGGGTGGGCACAGTTCTCAGTGCAGCTGGGAGTCCCATAATGGCATGGTTATGGAGAAAAGCCTTACCCCTGGCTTCAGTTCCCTCAGGGTCCCCTCAGATTACCTCAGGGATGACCTTATAAGGATGACCTTATATGGGAGAAGGTGGTTCCTCAGATACCTGGGCCCCAAGCCAGCATCCTCTGCCTCTCCGACAAGAAAAAGACAGGAGCTATGCAAGGCACTGATGACCCAGTCTCGGATTGCTAACCTGGAAACCAAGTTCATTCCCAACCACCCAATATTTCACCAGACATTGGTCATACAAGCCCATTTTTGCACCACGATAGGCTAGAAGCTGGCCGTTATGTTTTAATTGAAGGCCAAGGTATTGAGGTGGCGCACTTCTGCACTCAGTGTGGTGCAATCATGAAATTACATTGTTATTCATCATAACAATGAATAGTAACAACAGGTGAATAAAACCTCCTTCAGAATACATGTTCTAGACCATTTATAATTCCTGTTGCAACCAGAGACCGGGCTGGCAGCAGGAAGAAAGGCTGTCTTATTAAAATCTTTGCCAGGTTGCCCTTTTCCTGTCTCGAAGATTAATTTTTCAGTTCATTGCTTTTGTGGATGGCTGACATCAGTGCTTCTGTGCACGAATTAATCACCATTTCCTTTGACAGAATGGAATGGGGGCTTGAGAAGGTTTGCATTTCCACTGCCAAAACCAGACTGTGTTGCAGGGCTGGGAGGGGGGGAAATCTATGACAAAAGCTTCAACAAGTCAGAGCATTCCTGCTAGTAAATATAAGTGGTCAGTGGCTGATGACTAATCTCTTAAGACTCAGAAGGTGGGAACCAGACAATGGGTGGGAGAAAGGTCAACCTAAAAGCCACAAAGCTTCAGGCTGGAATCCTACATACACCTGTATAGAACTAAGAGCACAATCCTAACCTGGAGTTAGGCTGGCACAGTTAGGCCAGCACAAGGCCACCATAAAGCGGGTTTGAACCACTCTTGGAGTCGGGGAGAATGGCGCACGGTTGTGTGCTGGGCTCTCTGATTCCAAGAGTGGTCCAAACATACTTTACAGTGGCCCTTAGGCCAGTCAAACTTTGCTGGCCTAACTGTGCTGGCCTAACTCCAGGTTAGGATTGCACCAGAGACGTCATCCGGGCGCGCCAGGAACCGGAATGCCCGGATGATTGACAGCCCTCCGCCCCTATGGCAGAGGGCAGCCACGCCTCCCTGCGCCTCACAGCGCCCGAATCGCTCCATTTCAGAGCAATTCCGGATGCGAGGGAGGGCGGGCAGGCCCAGGAGCAGTCCTCGGGAGAGGTGGCGCGGCTCAGGCCCATCCGCAGAACTGGCGGAACAGCGTACCGGGCCGTTCCGCCAGGATGACACCACTGGATTGCACCCTGAGTCCCACAGCACACAATAGGACTTACTTCCAAGTAAGCCTGCAAAGACACACACTGGGCATATTGCATATCTCATTATTTATTTCTTGGGGCGGTAGCATGAAAAAGATTGAAGACCACTGCCCACAAATATAGTTCCAGAATCCCCTGCAATGCACAGGAGTTTTGTTTTTTTTGGCAGACCTGTCAATATGGAAACTGATTCTCCATGGTAGAAAGTCTGCAACGATTGCCTGAAAATGTCCCTCTACAAAACCATCAATAGCCAGGTTTTAAAGGCTGGCCTGAGTCAGAATTTACTAAAATCGCTGCAACATTCAAAATGTGATGCACGCCTGCCGTTACTCACTTGGCACTTTTGACATTTCACGCCCTTCCATTTCAGATATGCACCCGCACTGACGTTGCCCACTTCTCCCAATGCCGTCAAATGCACTTTGCAAGGTGTTCTTAATTAAGTCTCATAAAGGTGTAAGGACACATGAAAGGCAAGCCCAGAAGCCCTCCTCACTCTTGGCCATGTTGTGCACGTCCTCATTTGACTGGAAAAGAAACATCATTCACACTCTTCAACCGCAGCTTCTATAGAAAGTTAAGAGCAGCAGCAAATGTTTAATATCTTTGCCAAAACCAAACAGCCAAGTTCTAAGTGCAGTTATTTGTCAGCCTGTTCAAGCAGTCCTGCTTCTCTGCTTCATGGTGGTTTCAACATTCTGGAAGAAGCCCAGCCCAAGTTTAAGCAATTGCTCAATCCTTCCCCACAGACTGAATCTGACCAGGCAATGACTGATGATCCTAAAAGGTAGGGTTACCAGATCCAAACTGGGGCGGAGTTAAGTGCCTTTAACCATTGTACAGAAGAGGGAATTTGGGCAAGTGCAGCTCATCATGGAAGGGTTTCAAAAGCTGCACCTGCCACAATTCCTTCTTCTAACCAATGGTTAAAGGTATAGGCACTCTGTCCCAGTTTGTATCTGGTAGCCCTACTAAAAGGCCACTTTCCATATTTCAAGCTTCCATTGGATTTGTTGGTTGGACAGATGTTGATTATCCCCGTGCAGAGTCTGGGGGTCATCCATACATGGAGAGGGAAGGATCACACCCATCAGCTTGCCTCCCTCCGTAACCTACATTCGACTTATGGTTGATAGACACATGTTGCAACCCCTTGCTAAAGCTAACAGGGCTTGTTCTGGTCAGTGCCTAGAAGGGAGACTATACAGAAACTCCCTCTGCATGCCTTCTGGAGTTCTTGGATATGATAAGGGTGAGATATAATTTGCCTGTTTCCCACAGTTCATTTTGCTTCTGCTCACAGGTGTGCGGGAATTTCCCCCTTTTCAGACTTGCACCAACTCAGGATTAAGGAAAGGAGAATTTCCCAGTGAAATGAACCAACTGGGATCATTTTCATGTTTTCAAAATGCCAGCTGTATTTATGTGTTTTCCACTTTCTGGAATGTTCTGGAATTCCCCCCCCCACACACACACACTCTTTCTGTAAGAGATATGGGACACCAAAGAGACGTCGCTTGTTAATCACAACACACAGGAACGTCCACTGGAGATGCGGAGGGTTGGCAGCTCGTAAATTCAGATGTGAGCAGCCTGCCTAGGTTTGCCTTTTGCCAAAGGACAATTATTGCTGGATACAGCAGTGATATCGCTAATGAGCAGCTGGGAATGAGCAGTTGCTGGGAAGTTCAAGGAAAAGGAGGCCAATAAAGTACAGGCAAGTACATCAGCAGGAGAAAAAAAAAGAAGTCAGCACAATGCTTTGCGATGATAAGGAAGGGAGAAATAAACATCAGCAGCACACACCATTCCCAGACAGAGGCTGCAATCCTATCCACACTTACCTGGGAGTAAGCCTCATTGACTATAGTGGAACTTACTTCTGAGGAAACATGCATATAATAGGATTGGGCTCTCAGAATGGTGAGCACCGGAACATTAAAGGTTGCCAACTTTGGGAGGAGGTTATCAGCACCTTTATCAGCACCTTTATCAGCACCCCAATACAGATAAATTTCACAAGTAAAACTTCTCCTATCATTTTGTTCCCACGCCAGTTAATTGGATAATTAATCCAATTAATTTCTGCCTGCTAAAAATCACAAGAGCAGAAAATGTTGAAAATGTTGGCAACTACATTAATCAATCAATCAATCAATCAATCAATCAATCAATCAATCAACAATATTTATATACAGCTTTCCAACACAAAGTTCACAAAGCGGTTTACAGGCAAATAATAAAGTTTAAATGGTTCCCTGTCCCAAAAACGGCTCACAATCTAAAAAAAAATGCAGAACACCACCAGCAACAGCCACTAGAAAAGATACTGGGCGGGGGTGAAGAGGGACAATTACTCCCCCACTGCTAAATATCAGAGGAACACCACTTGGAAAAGGGCCTCTTGCCCAGTTAGCAGGGCTGCATTAATGGCACCCCTGCATTAACTGTTCACTGCTGGCTGGGTTGCCGACTTTTCAGTGGGCCTCTTTCACTGTGCCTTTAAGCAGCAGCCTCATCTGTGCAAATTAACAGGAGAGAACTTTTCTCTCTGCATTGTCACTTCTTAATTAGTGGCAGAGCAGTCTGCTATCAAAGGCACTGCTGCAGGGCTCTGAAAACCTGCCAGGCCCTAACTGCAGGATGTGCTTCCCTCTGCTGCAGGCTTTGCAGTTAATCAGTAGTTGTATACAGTGCTACCCATTAGTGCAGGAAGATGAGCAAGAGTTGGCTGCTAACTTTGTTATAGGCAATAATGCCATGTCTTTTAGTGGGTTGCATGACGGGCAGAAATTAACAGGTGAAGCGTTTTCTTAGCTTTGAGACGTAATGATGAGGAAAAGGTCAACTTGTGATTTAAGAACAGAAGAAGGCACTAAACTATGTTTGGACCACTCTCTGAGTCAGAGAGGCCAGCACACAGATTTGTGCCATACTCCCTGACTCCAAACATACTTTATGGTGGCCCTTGTACCAGCCAAATTTTGCTGGCCTAACCATGCCAGCCTAACCCCAGGTTAGAATTGTGCCCTGAGAAACGCTGTCCGAGTGGAGTCCTAGTCAATTTCAGCTTCACCTTCTTCTGGCCAATGAAATGTGGGGTTCTACAAGACCTGAAACTGAGGCAGGAGGTATAGACTGATGGTTGAACTGCTGGCACTGCCTGAAGCTAAACAGGTGAATGGGAGACAGATGGGAGGTTGTGACAAGCTGCAGGACCTGTGGTGGTAGAACAGAATCGCTGTGGATCTGATTAATCACTGTAAGTGGGAGTTGTGGTGGAGTGTGTGAGAAGGCCAGCCGGCAAAAGAACGGAATACAACCTTGAGGACCTGTCCAGGCTTGACTTGCGATTGCCTGCTGAGGCTTGATGGCACGGAGCCAAAGGAGAGAACCACACTGTGAAGGCTACATCTGGGACTGAGGATTGGCGGATCGCAAGAATACTGTAGATTTGTAAAAACCCCATTGGAAAAATGGTGATTTAGATGAGCCTGCCCATGTAAGCCGCCTTGGGCATTTGCTTCAGCATGGGAAGGGCAAGGTATACATTCTTCAAATAATAAATAATAAAAATAAAAACAGATGCCTCCTATGGTTTGTTCTTTCCAGGTAGACCAGTAGGGACTATATAGATACTTTTGGCTCCACAGCCTAGATCTTAACAGCCTTCTGGATGTTTTGACTGTGGGGATTTAAAGAGCTAAAACAGCACACCCAGTTTCCAAAATCAGAGCAGCAGAGCCATGCCTTGACCAAATGCCTTGGAAGTTCTGCCCCAGCCCTATCACTCAGATTAGCACGACTCCTATGTCTGCACAATCATGGTGGCCCATTAAGGTCTCTGATCATTCTGAGTCTTTTGTGATGCTGATCTGACAGAAAGGACAACAGCTTCTGTTCAAGCCTTCAGCCTGCAATCCTTCCCCCTGCAATTGGAGCCAGAGCATGCACAGAAGCTTCAGTGGACTTGCCATGATCTCTTGGCTCCGTAGATTAGATTATTCCGGTTGCTCCCTGCACTGGGCTTTTCCTCCAAGTGGCAATATCTTCTTTAAAGATTTCATAAGGCTTGTCAAATAACAGAGCTTAGTCCCGAGATGTTGAGATATGAGGAGCAATATTGACACAGCAGACATCAGGAGAATGAAAACAATGTCTGTTTTGTTTGGCCTAGTCAGGCAAGTTCTTGGCAGCTGGAACTGGGGGGAAAATATTTTTTCCAGTTGTGGGGGCAGCAACAGGAGGCAGGGAAGGGCTGGTTGCTGAAGGCACACCCTTATTTCTTTCTTGTACTTAACAGAATTAAGATGCTGCTGTGAACTGGAAACGGGCTTAGATGGGTCTCTTTCTGCAGACCACCATGTTGGCATTATACTTAAGATTCTTCTAGTGGGTTTTCTTCAATTGTCACCTCTTGTGTAGGTAGGATTAACACCAGTGGTGAAATTCAGCCAGTTCTCACCAGTTCTGCAGAACCGGTTGCTAATTTATTGATATACAAAAAGTAGTGCTGTAATAAGAAGCAGTACAAAGAAAGGAGGACATAGAACCGGTTGTTAATTTGAATCCCACCACTGATTAACACCCTTTTTAAAAGTAGAGATATGTGAACTCCCCTTGGCCTGATTCAGATTGGGCATATATAGACTGAGAGCACAATACTGAACTGAAGTTTGGCCTGCACAACTCTCGGGGTCAGGGAGCATGGTGCACATCTGTGTTTTGGTCTCTCTGACTCCGAGAGTGGTCCAAACATACTTTATGGTGGCCCTTGTGCTGACCAAACTTTGCTGGCTTAGTTTATGCCGGCCTAACTCACTTTAGGATTGCGCCCTGAATTACTTTCAAGAGCAGGCAATGGACATAAAAAACAACCCTAGTTCCAACTTGATTCCAATTCAAAATGGGCTCAGCGATGTCATAAGGAGCATGACAAGGTCCAACGGCTTCCCTTCCACCAATACTTGTTGTCAGTCTTCTCAGCATCAATTCCCCTTCTCTCCAAAGTTACTAGGCAAGGGTTTGGGGTAGAAGGGAAGGATCCCTGCAGCATAGGTCTTGGGCCAAAGGCCTGGATGCTGGTGCAGGTATATGCACAGCAGCATGTAAGTGTGTGAGTGTGTGTGTGTGTGTGTGTGTGTGTGTGTGTGTGTGTGTGTGTGTG
>JAJKFI010000124.1:3075161-3090542 GCA_029204185.1 Lerista edwardsae | reverse complement strand
ACAAACAAACAAACAAACAAACAAACAAACAAACAAACAAACAAACAGTATTTATATACTGCTTTTCAACACAAATTTCACAAAGTGGTTTACAGGCAAAAAAGAGTTAAATGATTCCCTGTCCCAAAAGGGCTTATAATCTTAAAAAAAAAATGATCCTAAACAAATTTGCCTGAGTGTCTTAGTGAGACATAGTTCTGAGCAAATATGCACAGACTAGCACGCTCATGTAGCTTAAGAACATAAGAACATAAGAAGAGCCCTGCTGGATCAGGCCAAAGGCCCATCTAGTCCAGCTTCCTGTATCTCACAGCGGCCCACCAGGCGCCCCAGGGAGGCATGAAACAACAAGATGCTTGCATCCTGTTGCTACTCCCTTGCACCCGGTACCAGTAGCCCACCACCTTTGTAAGGAGGTTGCACAATCCATCATTGCCTATAGCCCACGATGGATCCCTCCTCCAGAAATCCATCCAATCCCCTCTTAAAGGCATCAAGACCAGATGCCAGCACCACCTCCTGTGGCAAAGAGTTCCACAGATTAACTACCCACTGGGTAAAAAAGTACTTCCTTTTATCTGTTTTAACTCTCCCAACCCTCAGTTTTAGCGGATGCCCCCTGGTTCTGGTGTTTTGAGAGAGGGAAAAGAACATCCCTCTATCGACTTTATCCCTTCCATGCATAATTTTGTATGTCTCAATCATGTCCCCCCTCAGGTGCCTTTTTTCTAGACTGAAGAGCCCCGAAAGCTGCAGTCTTCCTTCCCAGCCCCGTAATAATTTTCGTTGCTCTCTTCTGCACCTTTTCCAGCTCCACTATGTCCTTTTTGAGATGAGCTTGTATATTTATCAAGAATATTTTTAATTCAATTTTTTAAAATGTGTATACAATTGCTTAAACCTTTGCAACCCAATCGAACAAATAAATTCAAAGTAGGAATAAGCAGAGGGAAAAGAAAACATAATGATGAAATGTTATATGGATTTGTGTGTGTGTGAGGGCGCAATCCTATACTGGATTGTAAGGCCGACATAGCTGGGCAATATCCTAAGGCCCATTAGGAGGCAGCAGCAGCGAAATGCAGACCAAAGGGAGGTTTTTCCCTTACACCTGTGTAAGCCCCAGTAACCCCTATGGGCCTGTTCCG
Organism: Lerista edwardsae; assembly: GCA_029204185.1. Classification (NCBI taxonomy): domain Eukaryota; kingdom Metazoa; phylum Chordata; class Lepidosauria; order Squamata; family Scincidae; genus Lerista; species Lerista edwardsae. Next base: position 3,089,394 of record JAJKFI010000124.1, on the reverse strand, counting down.
ATCTGCGCCTGCTGTTTTGCAAGGGCAGAGGAACGTGGACAGGAGTGGCCCGAATCGGGGCCGCCATGGACGGGAACAGGGTTTAGGATTTGGCACTATGGCCATCCTGCGTCACAACCGCAGTCTCTGCCCACTGCGCCACCTAGTAACGCCCCCAGAACGCCTCACGGAGGCCCTGCACTGACCGAGTGGCGCCGACGCTCACCTGGTGCACAGCTGGCACTGCCACGGCACCCGAGCGTTGGCACTGCCACAAGCACCGGCCGAGCGCCTTCGCGCCTTCGCGCCTTAGCGGATGTGCTTTACGGCACATTCATGACAGCGACTGGCCGGCGCAAGCGCGCAGCGCCGGCACTAAGGGGGGGTATAGGATTGCGCTGTGAGTGAGAGAGAGAGACAGAGAGAGAGAGAGAGAGTGAACAAGAGAGAGAGATCATAGTGGAGCATGGCTATGAGGGTATCATGACAACTCATTAATTTCAAAATTTACCACTACACCACTGGATCCGGAAGGAGTGCATTCAGGTTTTACAACATAAATGTAATGGTTCCTTTTTAAAGGATGCAATCCAAGGACTGGGATGGGATGGCACAAGTCTCCTATGCTGGCCCAGGAGTGTCACAAATGCGCCATAAAGCGCATTTACGATGCCTCACAAGGAGGAGAGGCCAGCACATGGATGTGTGCTGGCCTCCAGTGCCACATCCCAGGCCAAGCAGAACCCAGGTAAGGCCAGTTGAATTTGGCTGGCCCTGGAGTGGGGAGAGCCAGGGGAAGGCGGAATGGGGTGGAGGAGGCAGGGGAGGGCGGGCCCATGGGCAGACCACCCCAGGAAGGGTGGTAGTGCCAGGATCTTAGTGCCAGGCACTTAGGTGCCAGGATCTATTGATTTTGGTGGTGCAGCTCCAAGTAGTCCCATTCGGGCTGCTGCCACATTACATGGGGTAAAGGGAATCAATTCCCCTTGTTCCACGTTGTGTTGCAGCCAGCCCCAACTCCATGCTAGATATGGGGCACGCCCTATTCCAGCATGAGGTTTGGATTGTGCTGTCTCACTCTTCCTTCGTAACTCTTTTAGAACAACTCTTTTAGGGTCTCTTACCTTTTCAGAAGCAGACGTTCTCTGGGCAGCTGCCCACTGGTGGCTTCCATTTTATTTATCCCCACTGTCTTCTCCTTGGTTCTAACCTGGCTTGGGCACCCCTATCCATGCTATTTACAAAAACAACAAGCTGCAGGGTCAACAGGTTCATTAAAAGTAACATCTGGTTTGACCTTTACAGCCCAGTCCAGAACTTCCTGGCCCACTGCCTCCAGCAGCAGCAAGGTAACTGATGTAGTCTCCCTGGGAGAAGGGGTCGTTCGTCCCCTTCCCTCAGGGAAAGCCCTGCCACCTGTAATGGGGCTCCTGGGCTCACTGCCAGCTATTTTGCCAGTGGTGAATCAAGCAGCCCCATGTTGGGCTGCCATCGCTGGATCCCACCCACTCGTGACCGGCTCCTCCCCACCCCTTGCCTGGTTCCTTCCCCCTTCCTGCCTCCCCCAAAACGGACTTACTGGTGGCTGGCACTGCTGGAGGGCCAGCTGGCCACCCGCTCGTACTGGGGCTTGGCGCTGAGTGAGCACCGCCCCAGGGCGAGCGGTAACGTGTCCCAAATGTGCCCTTTCATGACACTTGTAGCCGGTGGTATGCGCATATCTCTAGCGAATAAGGCCTTTGGGATTGGCCCAGTGGTGTCATTCAAATGATTTAGGAACAGGAACTCACTTTTGATTGGCACTTGTCAGGAACCCGGAACCAGCCACGGAGCCCGTTAGGATCCGGAACGCCCGTTCTGGTCCGTTCCCCCCTGAATGACATCACTGGATTGGCCCCTTAGTTGTCTTAAACTTTCTTCAACATCTCAAAAACTATAATGAAATTCCTATCATTGGCACACTTCTGACATGTAATTTATGAAAAGCATGGGATCAAAAAAACAAAAATGTTTGGAAGAGTGGACAACCCCAATTCCTATCAGTTGCCCATTGTGATGTATAGCCTATATAGTTTAAATCTCATTTCCAGAAGTTTTCTTGCTTTTACAAGAAAAGGTCTTTACCTTTGCCAAAAGACTTCAGTCAGGGCTGTCCCTTCAGAATTGTTTTCTCCTATTTGGAAAGGGTTTCCTTCACCAAGATAACATGTCTGTGACAACTACCAACAAGTTTTGACATAGATTAGGGTACAATCCTAACCTGTGCTAGAACAGGCAGGCCGGGTGTCCTGTGCTGTATCCAGCAAAATAGCATGCAATGCAGAGAAAGGAGATTTTATTCTCCTTACCACATCTTGTGCACCAGCCGGCACTATGGGGCTACTCAGATCTGCAACTGCGATTTTGCCTTGCAAATCCAAATTGCCATGTAAAGCTGGTCGAGCCAGGGATGGGGGAAGTGGGTCACAATATTTTTTTTAAGTTTGTGGATGCACGGGGAGCCCTGCCGAGGGGTCCGCAGGGCTCCCTGACCCCCAAGGAGACTGGCTCAGCCAGCAGTAAGCCCCCTAGCCAGAGGCAGATCTAAGGGAGGGCAAAGCTCTAAGTTTTGCAAGAAGTCTTACCTTGCAGTGGAAATCACTCCTCTCCTGCACCCTTTTAGCCAATCCTCACAGGGAACAGCAACATCTTGGCGTTGCTTAGTGGCTACAGCAGCAAGGGAGAGGAGGGATTTACATGACAGGGTAAGGCTTCTTGCACCACTTAGAGCTTTGCCCTCCCTGTAGATCCGCCTCTGCCCCTAGCCCTAATGTTCGCAGTAGTGACACAATGCTGGTGATTGCATCGCTGCCATTCCTTGCCCCCACCGCTTAAGGGGAAACACACAGGGCTTCTCAGTCTGGGGCATTGCAACGCCCCCGTTTGAAAACCTCTGCCATAAGAGAATGAGGAGAGAAACCGTCTGCATCTTCGGAGTGCAGAAAGTGATTTTGTGCTCAGTCAGGCGACAAAAGTTGAGTCCCTTGTTGGCCTCAAATAATTGCTTTTTGACAAAAAATTTCTGATATTTCTGCAGTGTTGTGTTTTGTTTTTTTATCTGAAATGAAATGAAGTACCTTGTTGGTTCTTGTTTTTCAACAAATAAAATTTGTCAAAACTGCCCTGTCATCATTTCCTAGAGTCCACAAATTGGGCCTTATGTTCCCTGATTGGGAGGGAAGGCCAAAGGGATTCCACTTGGGGGTCTAACAGGACGCTTAGCTCCTCACTAAGATCTTGTGGGATGGCAGCTTCTTTGTCCAGGTTTCCAACTGAAGGAGAAAGACCCCAAAGCTATGTCTGCCTATTGATAAGTCCCATTATAGTCAATGGAGCTTACTCCCAGGAACGTGTGGATAGGATTGCAGCCTTAGGCTCTCTGCTTAGTCCTCTTTATGGTCTGAAGGTTCTGGACATTTTTTATCTCAGGGTGCAATCCTAAACTGGAGTTAGGCTGCATAAACTAAGCCAGCAAAGTTTGGACAGCACAAGGGCCACCATAAAGCGTGTTTGGACCACTCTCAGAGTCAAGGAGGATGGTGTATGTCTGTATGCTGGCCTCTCTGACTCCAAGAGTGGTCCAAACATACTTTATGGTGTCCTTTGTGCTGGCCAAACTTTGCTGGCTTAGTTTATGCCGGCTTAACTCAGTTTAGGATTGCATCCTCAGTCATTGTCCCAAGTTGGTTTCTAGCACCCATCACTATGATACAGTAAACCCTCAATTTAACAGACCTCAATTATACAGACTTCAGAATGGACACTCCATTAAAGATTAGTCATATACATTTTGCATATGCATATTTCCATTGATTTCAATGCATTTGGATTTAATGAATTTTCAGCATTAACATAACCCCTTCCTCTGATTCCATTAAAGTGAGGGGTCACTGTACTACCAAGTTTATTTGCCATCCTTATTAGGAAAAGTTATATCATCCTAATATTTCCCTAATAATTTCTTGCCTACAATTGTGCTTTGTTTTTACAATCAAAATAACCTTGAACTATGTAGGAAGTTGAATCATTTGGCTCTTTCCTAAACTATTACACAAACCCCTCCCAGACCAGGATGTACCAGTGTCCTTCAGGAAGCACAATGGAAGACATTCACTACAAAGCACTGATGGTGTGATGGCACCTTTTTGATATAAAAAGTCATCACTAATCTGTGTTAAGTGATCCAGAGAATACACTCTTATTTAAGAGTAACAAAAGTGTCTTGCTGGACTAGGACAAAATCCTCCTTGCCCAGCATTCTTTGCAATAACCCCAACAAAACAAAGGTGCTGCTACCAAATCACCCCTAACTGTGTGATTGCTGACTCGCTCCAAGAACTCCAAAAGACTGGTGTGGCTGGACTTCCCCTTGCAGAAGCCAGGCTGATTCCTTCTCAGCGTGGCTTGTTCTTCACTATATGTAATACATTTTAGCTTTAAATATGCTTTCTACAATTTACCCAGAGCAGACCCATAATTTCTAGTCTGCGCTCTCGATCAATTTTCAAATGGTGGCTACCGTCCAATCCTCTCGGATACCGATTTTACAGAAAAAACTGTTTTGTTAGAAGATAAGTAATTTCACATTTGCGTTGTTGAACAACTCCTGGGTGCAGGCCATGTGAACTCAACGGCTTGTTAATTTTTAATTTGTCAGTTATGCCTAGAACTTCACCGCCTGTCACTCCCTATTCTCTTGAAGCAGTAATAAATCATGAATTCCAACTGATTTGCTTGCTTTTGATAGTACTCAAATAACATTCCCATTTCCTGACCAGCTGGTTCACCTGTAATTCCATGAGTAATACAAAGGCTGGTTGGTTTTCCATGGGTAACTCATTCATTTGCTTAAACAAAGGCAAATGCAAAAGAGCTGGGAAATGTGCAGTGTTTACAGCTCAGACTCCAGTTTGGGCAAAGACTGTTTACCCATCTGCCTCGCCCAGCCAGCATTTTGTTTAACTGAGCCAGCCTATCATTCATGTCCACAGACAGGCTGTTCAGTGGATTCTACATCTAATCCATCAAAAGGCACCATGGCATTAGATCAAGTAACAGTGGCAAGACATTCCAAAATGTAACTCTTTCGACAGTGCACCCTGATGCTTATTGCTGCATGGATGATACTCCTCTCCAAAGTGATTTTAGGGGGTTTTTTTGGGGGGGGGAGGGTTAGGTCATTCAGCGTGTTTTGTGTAGGGCATGATGAAATGACAGCTAGAGCATTTCATCATACTGGACAAATGGAAGAGAAAATGTTGTTGCAAAATGTACGGCAGCAGGTTGCAGGCTTGAAACTGAGAGATGCTATGGATCTGCAGGGCTTTTCTGCAGCAGTGACGGCACACTGTCACGTGATATCATGAAGTTGCTCCAATTCCTTCTCCTGTAGATGCTCCCTTTGAAGGAGAAGGAATGAAGGGTGTGAAGCTGCCAGCACCTCCTCCAAAACTAGGTGGAACAGTCATGCTAGGGGCAGTCATGCAGCCCCCCTTTGCATAGCGCCTGGGTTAGGTGCCCCTCATGCTCTGCCCTAGTTATGCCTCTGCATGCCCTGATCCCTTTCTCACTCACTGAGGATGACCAAGAGGCGGATTGAAATGGGAGAAGTGACCCTGTTTCAGAATGCCAGGTGCAAGGGAGTGGCAGTAGGATGCAAGCATCATTTTGTCTACTGGGCTCCCTGAGGCATCTGGTGGGCCACTGTGGGCAGAGGCAGATCTAAGGGAGGGCAAAGCTCTAAGTTTTGCAAGAAGCCTTACCTTGCAGTGGAAATCACTCCTCTCCTGCACCGTTTTAGCCAATCCTCACAGGGAAAAGCAACATCTTGGCATTGCTTACTGGCTACAGCAGCAAGGGAGAGGAGGGATTTACATGACAGGGTAAGGCTTCTTGCAACACTTGGAAGCTGGACTAGATGGGCCCTTGGCCTGATCCAGCAGGGCTCTTCTTATGTTCTTATGACCCAGCTATTCCTCCAGTGTTGCAAGCATAGCAAACAGTGTAAAGACAGGAGAAAAAAAACAGGAGGCTCCTACAATCCCATTCCAATCAAACCAGGAGACCTTCCCCTCCTCCACTACCTTATTCTTCTTTCCCTGCCCTGGCACTTCTTCAAAACAGGCTAGGTGGGATATGAGGGGAGCAGAAGAGGACTCCTCTTCCAACATGTACCATCCTGCTGCTTTTCAAGAAGCAGCCAGGCAGGGAAGAAGAAGGCCATGTGATGGTAAGAGGAACAGCCACTTGGTCCATCACCACCTCCTTGCCCACCTAGCCTCCTCTTTGCATCCGGCTATATGGACAAGGCAGGAGGTGGGCTTTCAGGCACCAGGCACCATTTCAACTTGGGTGGGCCTGAGGGTTTCAGGCAGGAATGTTTCTTCACACTGGTGTTAAGCAAAAAATAATAGTAAGTTAAATCCAGTGACACTTTGATTGATTTGGTACTTCAGCTTTGGGTCCTTAACAAGACCACAGAAGAACAGAGCATCTCTAGTCCAAAGAACAGACCAACCTCCTCTCCCTCCTGATTGTCTTCATGGAATCTGGGCTTCTGGCTTGGTGAACATTGTGTACATCCTCTGAGTAACATCCTTTGCTCCCCAACCCCACACCCTAAGAAAGGAACTCTACAGACCAGAAGAGCTGGATGGTGGAGGGGGGGAATCTGTTTCTTCTCCACACTGAGTTCAGCCAGCAAAAACTAGTCTTGAGCTGAGCATCAAATTTCAGCAAAACAAATGTTCTCCTGGGAAACAGCCTCTGGTCACTCCCCTCCATGCATTCTGGCTACACCTCAGGGAGGAATTCAGGCAGTCTTCAAAGATCTCAGATGATCACCCCTGTTAAATAAATTCCAGTTAGTTACATGGAAGGCGTTCAGATAAACTTTATGGATGCCCCAAGGATCGGAAATTGTGAATGGCTTAGCAAACCCTGATAGGCTGTCTGTAGCTAGAGAAGCTCTTCTTCTCCAGCTGCCTGCAATACGCAGCACATCAAATAGTCACAGGGTAGAGTCCCCACAATGCTGTCAGTGGGTGGAAAATGTTCTGATATACAGTCAGTCCTCTTTATATGCAAACTTGCAATTCTGCAGAATTGCTACTTTCCTTGTTATCTGCACCTCTGTCCTCCTTATCCACCATGCAGAGACCTTCCGAAGGCTGCAGGGACCTTCAAAATGGTACCTGCAAACAGCACTGAGCCCTTTAAAATGGCCAGGAGAAGCATCCACTGACCATGTTTAAAGGGTCCATGCTGGTTGCAGGTGCCATTCTGAAGATCTCTGCAGCCTCTGGAAGGTCTTCACAGCATCTTTTGGCATTTTCTGCTGCACTCTCTTGGCTTCCTGAGGGTCTCTGCTGGATTCACCTGATGGCAGTTAAGGTACCCCTTGCACCTAACCCAATTGATCCCAATGGTTCATTGTGAATTTGCTATCCGTGAGGATTTCCAGGAACCCAACTCTATGAGGACTGACTGTATATCTTGTATCTCCATCAGATTCTTAAAGCCCTGATGCAACTATTCAATGACTAACATCGGAACAGAAAGCCACCCGTGGTTGATACATGACGGACAAGGTGATAGGAACAAGACAGTGCAAGCTGGAGTCTGGATCTCCTTGCACATGCGACATAGTGAGGGAAATGCTGATAAAAGGCTGGCTTTATATAGTGGAACAAGGCATGTGCCTATATAAGGTTCTTAATAACAGATCTGATATTTGTTTTTAACATTTTTATTCTGCCTTTCCTACAAGGAGCTCAGAGTGGTTCACCATACATATGGTTCCTTCTCTCCTTTTGTCCTGACAACAACCCTGTGAGGTAGGTGAGGTTAATAATTCTTAACTCTTTTGGCAGGACCTACAGACTTTTTTATTCAAACAAGCTTTTAATTGTTGACATGCTGGCTGGCATTTTAAACTACAACCATTGGATCCAGTGGCATCACTAGAGTTTGCCTCACCCGGAGCGTGAGGTCAGCCCGTCACCCCCCATTATGCACGTCACCCCTCCTCCCAAACCATACAGAATAAATTACAATACCATATGCACAACCTAAATGCAATGTTATTACTAGGGTTGGTAATACCCCAGTCCACTTTATTTAACTATAGTACAGGTCACCCAACAAATTAGTAACCAACAAAAACCCCGTGGCCAATTTGATGACACTCACACAATTAAATAAAAGTTCTAGTATTAGCTCTGATACATGGAAATGAGAACTGACCCATAATAATGATTTTTTTAAAAAAAAAATTGTGATTTTTCCATGAAAAGTTGTATTTTCAATTTTTAGTTTTTTGGCCATAACTTTTGATAGACTAAAGATATTACACTCTGGTTTTTTCATTGAATTCTTGGTGCGATTCATCGTCCAACGGTGCGATTTTACATTAAAAGTTGTATTTGGGGTTTTTAGTATTTTCGCTGTAACTTTTGATAGAATGAAGATATTACACTCTGGCTTTTTTCATTGAATTCTGGGTGAAATTACACATCCAAATGGTATATAGCATGATGGTATTATTCAGATTTTTACATTAAACGTATGTTTTGTTTTTAGTTTTTTGGCCATAACATTTGATAGAATTAAGATATTACACCGGTTTTTTTTAATTAAATTCAGGGTGAAATTCCACACCCAAACAGGATATAGCATGATGGCATTATCTTTTAAAACAGCAATTTTAGCAATTTCAGTCCCTGGTGGTGTCACACACACACCCATGCGTGTCACCTGGTGCGGCCTGCTCCCCCACCCCCCCCTTACGATGCCACAGATGGGATCCATAGGGCCTGCTCATTATAAATTTTAAACTGTTTTAATATTGTTTTAATTGTCATACTTTGTTGTTCTGTTTTCATGCGATAATTTTGATGTTGCAAGCTGCCTTGGGTGCCCATGGGGTAGAAAGGTGGGATAAAAATTCTATAAATGAATAAATAACTGGTCCAAGTTTTGAGGCCACTCAGAGATTTGAATCTAGATCTTCTGGGTCTGAGTCCACTTCCTGACCCATTATACTATCCTGCTTCTCCTTTCCTCTCCTTTCCTCATGAAGTCTAGTAAGTACAATGTGATGTACTGTGACATTATGACTCTTTGAGTCCTCCTCATCACCCTACCAGACTCCATCTATTCTACAGACTGTGTTTTGGTTTTTTTTCCAGCTTGGGAACGATTGTGCAGTCGGTGGAGGGGTGTGGGAATTTGATATTCAGGCACCAGTGGAGTTGGGAATGTTCAGACAAAAGAAGCAGCATCTTAACAAGAGTTGCGCTTCCACACCCATAACAACAACAGGAGTATCAAAGTCCTTGAGGGGTGAGCTATTGCAATACCAATGAGTAAACATGTCAAAAAGACAAAGCTAGAGATTAATCTCAATGGCACCAATGCACCTGGGGCCACAGAAGGGAAGCCAGAAAGGACAAGGCTACCACTTCTCTGAATTATTTGTGAATTGTTTTATCAGCGTTTCCAGGCAAGTAAAAGAACCGAGTTCTCATGTCTTTAAGGGTGCAATCCTAAGCAGTGCCGGACTGGCGAGGCCGATGGGCCAGCACCATATCCAGCACTGCTTAGGAGAGGCTGGAGCCCGCCCCTGAGAAGCTAGGTGCATTGGTCCACCTTTCATTGGCCTGTTTCATCCAGTCCCATCACACACACACACACACACACACACACACACACACAGAGAGAGAGAGAGAGAGAGAGAGAGAGAGAGAGAGAGAGCTTACGTAAGGCAAAGCAGAGAGAAATGCAAATTTGTAGCATCATAATTAAATCTCAGTTCATTGTGCTGATTCAGTATCAGCATAGTTAACAGTTTTTTTTACTGGGGAAAAACATAATTAATCTGTGGAACTCCTTACCACAGGAGGTGGTGACGTCTGTCTGGCTCGGGGTTTGACAGCCGGCAAGCGGTGCTTTCAAGGAACAGCTCGGGAGTATGATAGCTCTGTCGGTTCACATGGTTGGAGTTCCTTGGGTGGTTGCTTGTTGTCCCAGGCTGAACCCTGGGCCGGCTCATTGACTTGCAGTTAACAGTTTGTATAAGGCATGTGTCGGGGTCAGACCGCAGGCCAAGAGGTATCTTAATCCGTAGATTGCCGGCTCGAGTGCTCGAGCCAGCCGGCTGGGGCTGCGGCTGGGGCTGCGGCTGGGGCTGCGGCACGAGTTCAAATCCCGGGTCCCCGTGCTTTGTTGAAAATGGTCAGCAGGGGATCTGAGGGAATTGCGGCCACAAGTTCGATTCTCGCCAAGGCTCAGTCTTTTTAAGAGTTTATTTTATTGGTTGCAGCTTGGCTGGGCTGTGCACCTGCGGCCAGGTGAGGGAAGCATGGCGGTTTCAACTTGGCTGGGCTGTGTGCTCGCAGCCAGGCGAGGGAAGCGTGGTGGTTTCCGAGAGAATCACAGGGGGGGGGGGGGTTTCTCCCGCATCACTTTCATTATTTTAGTATCTTTAATCTGCTGTTGGCAGTGTTTTGCTGTATCTGTTGTTTTTCTATTATTGTTTTATGATGCATTATTTTTAACAGATTTTGTAAGTCACCTTGTGAAGCGAAGATTAAAAAACGGGCTAGAAATGTCTTAAAAACAAAAGGTGTGTTTGGAAATGTTCCGGGCACTGCAGATACTGATCTCTTAACTATCCATGGAGATTCTACAAGTTGCATCTGGTGTTTATGGGACTGTGGGGTGCGTTGCCCAGCTGATAATGTGCTCTCTGGAATTCTTTCTTGACTTCACCCTGGAATGAAAGAGTGAGAAGATCCAGTTTCCAAGCAGCCCATAAATCAGGCAGCTTCACAAGGACTGATGGTGCAAGGATAGGAGGAAGGAAATGTCAAGCCTAGCAGGCATCTACCAGAGTCTTTCTCAGGCCAGAGATGTGTAGGTGTGATTCATTTCTCATATTTGAAACAGCTGAAAGAGACCAGATGTGTAGCAGGAGATCTATGATCAGATCTCCTAACCTTTTTTTCCTACCTGAAAGCAACAACAGGAATGCTGGGGGGAGAGAACTAACCCCTCCCCCATGACCATTTTTCTGAATTAAATCACCACATATCATCCAAAAGTAGTTATTAAATCTGGAATTGAGGAAGACAACATCACATCCTATACCTTTTTTTCCCCTCCAGCATAGCTACTTCTGAGGAGTGAAATCCTTAGGGATTTCATTCCTCAGGGATAAATCAGGGATATGGTAGAGGGGAAAGGATAAAACACTCTTTCCCCCAGTGTAAAATGGGGAAAAGGAGATCTGATCGTGGACCTTGGGCACTATGTCTATTTTAGCCTTAAAATTTTAAGATTTTCTTTTTCTGCATACATCTTAAGTGTACAGTGTGAATAGGACAAAACACCTATTTGAAAATGTACCACAGCTGTTTGTCAGATAGGACTGGCTGAGCCTTCCTGCACACTCCATGGGAACTGTGGGTTTGTTAAGTGTGTAATGTGTGGAAGTGTTTAGCACCAAGAGCTGTGTTCAATCTGTATTATGAATCTTGATGAATCAGAAAGGTGTCGCTAATTGGCCCAACTGGTTTCCTTCTGTTCATTGTTAGTAATTGCTCTAGAGAAGCGGAGGGGTGGGACAATTCTCACCACTTGGGATAATATTGCCAGCCTTCTAAACAGTTCCATGACTGATGTGGTAACTTGCCAATGGGCAAATGATTCTCTATGTTCCCCTTTCCCTAAGAAGAAAGGCAACAGTGTGGTATTGGGGAGGGGGCTGTAGTTCGGTGGAAGAGCACATGCCTCACAAGCAGAAGGCTCAGGGGACAATGCTATTGGGCTTAACTCAGGCGGTACCAGCGTACTACCCAGTGGTGGAATCTACCTGCACCAACAACCGGAACACAGGAAGTAGCTACCGGGACGCACGGTTGATTGGCAGTTCCTCCATGTGTCCTCGCTTCCCCCACGGTCCGCTGCCTGCCTGCCTGAAACCTCCGGCTGTGGGTGTGCAGGGCGCAGGCGTGGCCAGCCCCATTCGCGTATTGCAGGGGCGCGTGGCAGCGATGACTGCAGTGGGCAGAGCCAGCCCTACACGGAACAACAGGAACGGCGTTCCGGAGTGTCCTGGCTACATGACATCACTGGTACTACCCATGCTGCTGTTGTGAGGGCACCGTAAAGCACCTTCACCACCAGCAGGAAGGCCTCGGGAAGGTCTTACCACTGGCACCAGGCCACCGCCAGTCCTGCACCACCTGCAGGCAGCAACACAAGCCAGCGAGTGGTAAGTGTACCAGTTACATGCTTTTCGGGTGGGGCAGGAGAGTGTTCCTGGGTGGGGGGAGGGGGGAGCGGGTTGGGATCCCAACCTCTGTTTTGGGCCACGCAGTCCAACATGGAGGCCCTTGTCTCTGCACTGGCACAATAGCTGGTGCAGAAGCGAGGAGACCCATTGTCCACCCTGCACACTTACCCAGGGGAAGGGGATGAATGTCCCCTTCCTCCACAGAGCCTCCGTTGCCGGCCCAGCCGCAGTAGGATGCAGCGGTAGCTGCTTGGATACTGCTGCTCTTACGGGAGCACAGGCTGTTCAGGATTGGGCTGTCAGTCTCTCGGCATCTCCAAATAGGGCCAGGCTGCATCCTTGCCTGGAACCCTGAACCCAGCTGGTGTGCTCAGCTAGATGGACCAGGGGGGTGACTCCATATAAGGCAGCTTCCTAGGTTCCAACCATGTTAAAGTTTAAATAAAGTAAAAGTAAAGTTAGACCCCTGTGCAAGCACCGAGTCATTACTGACTCATGGGGTGACAACACATCATGACGTTTGCAAGGCAGACTTTGTTGTACGGGGTGGTTTGCCGTTGCCTTCCCCAGTCATCTGTACCACCAGCAAGCTGGGTACTCATTAGTCAGCCTTGGAAGGATGGAAGGCTGAGTCTACTTTGAGCTGGGCACCGGAGAACCCGACTCCTGCCAGGATTGAACTCAGGTCGTGGAGAAAGCTTTTGATCGCAGTACTGCAGCCTACCACTCTGCACCACACAAGGCTCTTCTTTAAGTTTATATATAAACATTTAAATTTTAATTCTTTTTTTTTTTAGAAATGGCAGTCATATCCATCTTTAGTTTTCCTGTATCTGAGGGGTGTGGTGATCTGGTGTGGCCCTTTTGGCTAGGAGGGATGTGGGGAGGGAGCAAGCTGCACAGCCTGTGACTCCCCATTCATCCTTTGGTCTCCATTTACACAAAACTGGATAAGGTTGTGTTTTTTTGCTGCCAGCAGAAATGGCCCTTGTCTCCAAACCAGAATAAAAACAAGGTGATCTTTCTCACCCCACTTCCATCTGAGAAAGCCCCCCAAACTAGGGTTCCCTCAGCACAGAAGTTAGGGACTAGAAGAAGTCAGGGGGCTTCTAGGAAACCAACCAACCAACATAACCCCAATAACCCTTCAACACCGGATTCTGACCTTGGGCCACCGGCAAAGTAGCCACCACAGAGGTGAGGTGACCCATCGCCCGCCCTGCACCCTTATCTGGGCGAAGGGGACAAATGTCCCCTTCCTCCAAGGATCCTGTGGTAGCTGCCTGGCTGCGGCAGGATGCAACAATAGCCATTTGGCTACCACTGTGCACACTGTGGCCAGGGAGCTCAGGATTGGGCCCTTGTCTTACTGAGGGCGCAATCCTGACCTGGAGTTAGGCTGGCACAGATAGACCAGCACAGTTTGGCTGGCACAAGGGACACCATACAGTATGTTTGGACCACTCTCAGAGAGGCCAGCACACAGACGTGCACCATCCTCCCTGGCTCCGAGAGTGGTCCAAATGTGATTTATGGTGTCTTTTGTGCTGGCCAAACTTTGCTGGCCTAACTCCAGGTTAGGATTGCGCTCTGAGTCAGCCCAAAATCCAGTTCTCATGGTCTTATCTGTAAAAGAACAAAGATGACCAAATTTAGTACTTTCCATTGCGTTCATGAGAGGTCAGTCTTATTTTTCTGCACTGCTGTGAACACACCCTGGAATACTATGTATCGTTTTGAGCAACTCATGACCTGTGAAACCTGCAGGCCATCTAAAAAAAGAAAAGCTTAATCTGCAGTTGGGCTAAGAAGATGATGAAACCAATCTAGCTGGCTGGGCAGAGAAAATGGCCAAGGAGAGAGAGAGAGAGAGAGAGAGAGAGAGAGAGAGAGAGAGAGAGAGAGAGAGAGAGAGAGAGA